>JAFLJL010006745.1:24160-27320 GCA_018398815.1 Conus ventricosus
TGTCTTAACACTCTTTCTTGAAAGACAAAAGAGATGTCATAAATGATCGACGTAAGAGTCAGTGAGGCTGACACCACAGAGAAGAAAGCCAACGACGTAGATCTGGAACACTTCATTTCGGCCATCATTTCCTCTTCAGCTCACAGGCATAGCGCGGGTACTGACGAGGCACAGTCTCGGTGTTTCCGCTTTCAACACGCGCTCTCCCGCGCAAGCAGCAATGAAAGGATCACTGCTTCCACAAGATCCCACAGGTCGGGTGGGGGAGTCGATCAGATTCGCTATGAGCAGTTAAGTTCTGTTCTCCAGCTGCAAACAGCCATGTCGTGACGAAGAGCGGGTCAAGCGTTTCCGTGCTTCGGTGCTTACGTCCCTGTGTCCTCGAGTGCAGGTGAAAATGCCCACTATCCTCGGTCGGTTTCGCTGTGATGAGAAGCGATCCACGTGTGCATGCTTACTGTGTGTCGACCACCTGATCGTCCCCATCGAGCTGATGGATTATTGTCACCCTCTGTTGAAGAGCTTTGAAAAGAAGGGGTCAGTAGGCGTTTATTACCGTGAGAAAAAAAAAATTAAAAAGAAAAGATGTGTTTTCTGGCAAAACGTTTTTATTCTGGATGGTTAATCATGAGAACAAGAGCGAAAGAAAAGAGGTAGAATATATATTCACTGATGGACAGACAGACTCACACACAGGCGCGTGTGCGTGCGCACGCACGTTCACAGACACGGACATGCAGAGAGAGAGGGGGGGGGGGGGGGGGAGAGGGAAGGGAGAGAGAGAGAGAGAGAGAAGGGGGAGGAGAGAGAGAGAGAGAGAGAGAAGGAGGGGAGAGAGAGAGGAGGGAGGGAAGAGAGAGCGAGATGAGAGAGAGAGAGAGAGAGAGAGAGAGAGAGAGAGAGAGAGCGAGAGAGAGAGAGAGAGAGAGAGCAGAAACACTTTATTGCCAGATTTAAGTATTGTAATATGAAAGTGACTATCAAACCAGAATCCAGTAACCGACATTCTTCGATGAGCATCCAAAACGATAAAAACGCAGAAGCAAACCGAAATACATGTCATAGGCTTCAGTGACCACAGACGTATTGACATTTTAGGGAGTCAAGTTCACTGGATATAGGAAGAATGCAAGGTTCATTTAAATCAAGCAAAACGCAAAGTCCATGTAATATAAACAGAATGCAAGATTTATTCAATACAAACTGAAGACAAAGTTAATTAGAATGCAAGGTTACTTTCAAACAAGCAAAATGCAAGGTTCGTGTAAATGGTAATACAGACAGAATGCAGTATTCATTTAATAGAAAACATAGCTGCAGAGTTCATTTAATGCTGTCACAAAACCAAGTTCATCTAACACAGGCAGAAGACACGTTTCATTCAATGCAGGTTGGTTCGTTTCCAATGTTCCTTTACCGCGGAAGAATACTGAATTCATTTTAATATACAAAATGCAGGATACATTTGATATATACAAAAAAAAAAAAAATTAGGAATAGAGTTTGTTTTAGAACTTACCGCCATGACATTGACAAACAAAGCACATGACAAGACACGATGCGTTTTCAACACTTGGGTCTTCTTCAGGCGAAAAAATAAATCACATTTAACATGTGGGACAGTACAAACAAGGAACGAAAAACGAATGAAAATGACTTATCCGTTGTTGTCCATAGGCGGAAATGACATGGGACCGGGGGATTATGGGAGAGGAAACGGAGGGGGGGGGGGGGGGGGGGGGGGGGTGCGTGTGGGGAGGTGTGTAGTGGTGTGATATGATTAGGGTTGTGTGTCTAGTTTATTGGGATGGTGTGATATCTTTGTGATGGTTGTGGGTAATGGTGGATGAAAATAATGGTAAGGGGGGGAAAGAAGGGGGGGGGGGGGGGGGGACTGAGGAAAAAAAAAGGTGGGGGGGGGGGGAAGGAAAAACAAAATTAAGATTAAATAGATGGAGGGTGATGTAACACGTAATGAGTGAGTGAAGGGATGTGGTGGTGGTTTATGTATGTGTGTGTGGTATGTGTGTGTGTTGGGTAGGGGTATTGCCAACTGATGTGGAAGTGGTGGGTATGTGTGTTTGGTTATTGTTGGATATTGATGCCTTGGGGGTGTAGTGTGCCCGAAAAAAGTTAATTTAAATGAAGGTGTATAGAATACAAGATTCATTTAAACATATAGAAAACGTGTCATGTAGTAATAGCAGGGAACAAGTGTGTGTGGTGTGTGTGTGTGTGTTGTGTGTGTGTGTGTGTGTGTGTGTGTGTGTGTGTGTGATGAACAATAAGTCCACACCACCCACTTCGTTCAATTTTATGTCAAACTTTCGCCTGGAAAAGCCTGCTCACGACTCCTGTACAATCAAACAGTTCTGTTAAAGCACAATAACAACAACAACAGCAACAGGAAAAGAGAAAATTATAGGAAGACAATGTTAAGAAAAATACAAGGTTCATGTGATACAGAAGACCAACATAATTGAAGACAGGCAGGAATCAGGTTCATTAGTGCATTCAAAAAACAGTCTCCATTTAACACATATCTATAAGACTACATGGCTCATTAATGCAGGCGGGACGACGAAGTTTATCAACGCAGGAAGAGTGCAAGGGAGAATAGACTAAGGCAGAACGCAAGGTTCATGCAGGAAAGGCAGACAGCAGGGTTAGTTTTGTACAGGCAGGACACTAGGTTTATTTGATGTAGGCAGAACACAAAGTTCGTTCATTACAGGAAGAGTAGAAGGCACGTTAGGAAGAAGAGAGGGTACACAGCGGCAAGTGAGGGGTGCAGCAAAACGCAATTCTAATGACGAGTGAAACGCGAATTGAGAAGCAAGGGAGAGCATCGAATACTTGTGCGGCAGATGCAATCAGTTCCAAGGGTTTTGGAAGAGTTAGGGGACCTGCTGAATAGAAGCATGTGAACAGCACAAGTATAAAAAATGGCAGAAAATACTGCTTCGTTTGATGTTACTGAAAATGTACATAAACTGTCATTTTTAACGTATGAATAATCTTTGATGAAGTACATAGTTAAAATTGTGAAGTTGGAAAACCTTATGTGAAAACTGCTTGTCTTGAGAACTATCTTTCTTCCCAATACAGAACTGAAGAATATAATGCAAAAGTAGCGTGCAAAATGAACAAATCCACACTC
>JAFLJL010006746.1:0-10895 GCA_018398815.1 Conus ventricosus
TTCTTTCTTCAGTTTTCCAAGGTTACAGCTCTCTGGTACAAGGCATTGTATGCTGACCTCTGTTCCAAATTCCATCCTATCAAAAAAGTTTTCACTGAGGGTTTCCCAAGTCTGAGGATGGAGTGGCCTGTGCGGGCCTACTGCCCTGGGGCTCCTTCTCAGATACTGTTGGAACATATACATTCAGATGCTTCTGTCTATTCTGCTGAACTTACTGCTCTGGTTCTGGCTTTGAAGATAATCTCACATTCTTCAAAGAGGGCCCTTTCTGGTTCTGTCGGATTCGCGTCAGCTTTGGAGGCCATAGCTGGCCGCAACCTTCAGCATCCAGAACTTTTACTTTTTTTGGAACTTTTTAGCAAGTTGAAGGACGGTTACAACATTACTCTTGCTTGGGTTCCGGTCATGTTGGCATCCGGCGGGAACGAATGGTTGATCGTTTGCCAAGAACGCCACAAGAAGAAATCTGTCCAACACTTTATCCCCTGCTCAGATGTGAAACCCAAAATTTAATGATTATGTGAGAAAGACCTCTGGCAAGAGGTTTGGGAAACCCACACAGACGAATAACAAACTCTTTCAGATCCGTCCAAACCTTTAAGGATTCCTCCCATCCACGTCGGGAGGTCGTAAGGGAAAGGGTTTCTGTGCCGGGCTACACACCGGCCATTGGGTATTTTACCATGCTTACCTTTAAAGAGTGAAGAAGCTCCGTGGTGCATTCCAGTCAGCGCCACTCACAATGAAACATGTTCTTTTAGAGTGTTGGGACTTGCACGATTTTGAGACACAAACATTTTACGGCGGAGTCCATGAAGATCCTGTTCAGGGATGTCCCCCTGATGTGATCCTTGACTTTTTGGAGAGTTTTGACATTTTTCATCTGATTTAAGATTTTACGGAAGAAAGATTTTTAACGAAGTCTCTGGTACGTTTCTAGACGATGTCATTTAAAGAGATGTGTGAAAGTTTTTTTTTTTTTTTTTTTTTTTTTTTTTTTTTTAAAGACTGGTGAGTTGATTTTACGTGGTGACAGCCCTGATGTGGCCCTTTGCGGTCGGCTGGGCTATAAGCAACATTATCTTATCTTATCTTACCCCTTTGTTATGCTATATAAAGTCTACCAAAAATTGGGGCATGCAAAAATATTTTTTTTCAGCTGTTTAAAATTTAGAGTGTACTGTAGAACTGGCTAGTTCTGAAACTGATAGTGTTTCCATATCCGCTTTGTTTTCTTCGGTTTCTCTTTGTTTGTTTTTTTTTTGCTACGAATAGCCTAAAAAACTTCCTTAAAAGCTAAAAGACTTTTTTGGGGGAAAGGGTATTTGGGCTTAATATTAGAGGTACGTAAAAATTGGAAAAATATTTTCCTTACCTGTTCTTTTTCCTGGTGTTTTGTTCAATAAAAGAAATTTTCTAAATGTTTGAAATTCTGTTTTTTTACATTTAGGGGGCCATTAAAAGAAAAATATATTTGGGGGGGGGGGTTGGGGGGGGGGAATTTGCTTCTAATTAAAAAAAAAATAATAAAAATTATTGAAAGGTTTGTTTTTTTTTTTCCAATTTGGGCCCAAAACCAAAAAAATTTTTTTGTTTTCAAAAAAAAAAACTTTCTTTTTTACCAAAAAACCCCTTTTCAACAAAAAAAAAATGTTTTTTTTGCCCTTATGAAAATGTTTTTTCTTTGTTTTCGACATTTTCCTTTAAAATTTTTGGGGCGATAGGCCATTCCTCTACAAACTAAAATCATAGAAAATTGCTTCCAAAAGGGTTTGGAAAAAAAATTTCTTACCCACATCCGCGTTTTTCGATGAAAAACCTTTTGGCTACTTGTTTTTAGTGAAAATTTGTTTTTAAAAAAATGGGCAAAAAAACGCAAAAAAAGCGGGCAAATGTAACGAACTTTTTCTTTATAAATTCCCCCCGTTTTTTTGGGATTTCCCCAAATTGGAAAACTTTCTTTTTCCCACACCCACCTGCCCTGAAATTTTTTCTCATTGTTTGCATGAAAGGTGAATGGGGTTTGCAGGCAGAATGTCCTGAGGGGGAAAACCTTTCTCATTATGATTTCCCAAGATTGGTTAAAAGAATTTTTTGTTGCCCTTTTCCCCAAAAAAAGTTTTTTTGGGGCTGCCGGAAAAATTTTGGGGGGGTTTGCACTAAATAATGATAGCCGAAAACAAAGCTGTTCCAAAAATTTCGTTCCCCATAAAATTTAAAACTTTTTGGCCCCCGGAAAATTTTTTTTTTTGTCCCTTTGGGATGCCTAAAAAAGCGTTGTGCAAAAAAGGTTTCCTCACTTATTGAAGGGGGGTTTTTGTCAAAAGATTCTGTTGTTCACAGCCCCCAAAAGCTTTTAAAACGGTTTGCCTTTTTTCGTCCAAGAGTTGGGGGGCATTTTTTCCAAGTTTTGGCCAGGGGCTCGCGGGAAGGAAAAAACACAAAAACGGATCTGGGGTAAAATAAAACAGTGGGGAAAATTTAGCAAAATCGTGTTTCCCAATGACGACAAGTTCCGTTTTTGGCCTTCCCCAGTGCTGTCTGGATAAGAAGTCTGCTCTGCGTTGCTGCTTGGGGTACCATGCTGAGCATGCAAAAATCTGAGTTATGAACCCTTTGTTTGTTTTGGGATTTGAAAGGAACCCGATTTGGGCTCACAAGCAGCTGTCGCCATCAAAAGAATGCCAGCTACACCTTCTACTTGCTTTTCAAATGGGCAACGTCCTTTGTGGTGGCCATTGACGACCATCGAAAAACCACAGTCCCACTCCCCAAAAGTCCTTATAACAAATTGTGTAATTCGGGGCGAGCTGTTTGTAGGGGAACCACGAGCCCATGTCAGAAGATGCAGAAGAAAAACCCCCGCAATCACATAGCGCGTCCTTTGGGGGTTCGCTTGCCCTGCTTTTTTGTTGTCCAGAGAATTTGAGATAAAGCTTTTTTTGCTTGTCTGGAAGGCATCTAAATCAAAAAGAGCATTGGAACGCTGCTATTCCCAAAAAAAATGCTTCTTCAAGGAGATCCCGGTGAGTTTTCGACAACTTTCACCAGTCTTGGAACAGCTGCAGGAGTCAACATGGGTTTGTGTTTTGGGCATTTGGTGACTTGCGTTCAGACATTGGACGCTTGATTTTCTTTTTGAAAAAAAACTTCTGAAAGTTCTTCCCCAACCATGTGTAAAATTATTTCAATTTTTTTCTGCTTGGGCAATATTGCGTGATACGCTTTTCGTCCCCTAAAATAAAACTCAGGGCGCATTCCGAGAAAGGATTTCGTCACGTAAGTTTTCGATGTATGTATGTCCTTCCCGGGCGGTTTTCCGCCTTGCTTTGCCCAACTTTTTGCTGGCCCCTGTTGTTCATGGATGGAATGAAAAAAAGGGTTGACGACTGCATTGCCCAGGTTTCTGCCAGCAGGTTTCACAAAAAGCCACACGGGTCTTTCTTCCCCCCAATTCCGTGCCCGCGTAGACCACCTGCTTTTCAAGAGGCATGAGAAAATTTTTCAAATGGCAGGTCAGTTTTTAAATTCCACCCCAGAAAAAATCACTTCTTCTCCGACGGGTGGTTTGTGAGAATTCATAGCAGTGGATGATGTTGTGGGATCAAGCATTTGTGTGGTAAACCAGCCGACTTTTTGTAATTTTATGCTGCAGCAGAAGGGGAAAAGGGAAACATGTATGTATAGATTGCAATGGAGCCCCGAAATTTAGTTCTTTTGTTTCATGTTTTCGCAGATGTTATCATTTTTTTTACTGCAACCACATGCCGCTGTTCTTTTGCGGTAGATGTTCCTTATGTTTTTCTAGCTTGTCGATATCACGCAAAGGGGTTCAGATTTTCTGATTGGCTTCTCCGCAGCTGCAACCCCTTTGCAGTTGTCAGAAAGTTCTGTGCGGGTTCAAAATTTCAAAAGGTTTATCTAAAAGCTCAAAAAAGTTCCCATTCGGAGTGGTAGTTCCCAAAACGTCAGTGAGAGATGTGTTTGACAGACTTTGATTCTCTTTTTTGGCCTCTTCTTCATCGGATGAAACAAAAAATTTAGGTAGTTGAAAAACATCCCCCGTAACATGAAAACCTTTGGTCTGTAGTCCTGAAGGGTTTGGTTTTTAGGATATTGTGATAGTGTATATAGGAAACAGTCCTGTACAAACTCAATTTTTGCTCTGACTTTTTGTGCCCCAAAGGGTCCCTGTTTTCACTTTCACATGACTGTTTGCTGAAACGCTGTCTGACAGGCCAAAGGTGCCTCCCCTTTTCTCAAACGTTTTCGCCTTTGCACAGAACAAACAAAAAGGAGCGAATCCAATTCATCATTTTCTTGACTGTCGTCATTTTCCCAAGAGAGGTCCATTCTTTTTTCCTTCAGCTTTGCTTTTATAACTTTCTTGTTTTTGTACAAGCCTCGACAACTTCTGTGCACTAAGTCGCCTGCTTCAGCGTGTATGGTATCTTGCAGATCCTTACTTACATTGTTTATGGTATTGCTGCCTTTCTCTCCCAGCGTCACCTTCTCTGCGAAGTCTCTTCAATTCTTTGATGGCAGATTATACACGCATGAGGTGGGAACAGCTGAGAGCAAACTGGCATAAACATTACGTTTTAATATTTGTAAGATACAGCTACAACTGATGAAGAATATCCCTCGGGGGGTTACGACCTTGTCGTGGTCGGAGGGTTTGCGTGGTCCAGTGATCCCTTAGGCTCTGCTGGCGGGGGCATCAATACTTGGAGATAGGCTGTTTTTTCATACTGCTTCTAGGCCTGAGAGGTGCAGATGCTGTTTGGCCTAAGCGTAACGTGGTTAAGGAGTTGATGCCCTGGTAGGGCTTCCATGTCAGATAGGCTAAGGGTGAGGATCCTGACTAAGAGTAACCGCCTTTCTCCTTTTCTTGTTTTCTGCCTCCCTTATTTGGCCCTTTTCTATCTTCGTCTCCCCTTCAAGTCTTCTTTTCCACACTCCTTTTCTCTCTGTGATCTCCTTAAGATCCGCGCGTTTGCCGTGCGGTGCGACCTGTGTCGGAGGGGAATGAGATCCTGGTGATTGATGAGGGCCAGCGCTCTCAACACATCACTTTGGCTGGACCTCTCCTAGACAGGGAGTACACTTTGGCCCGGGTGTACTAATCGGCTCCCCTTCTTGGGGTTGGGTCAAGACGGGCAGTTCCCCAGCTGGCCAAGTAAACCCCTGCAGTGCTCAGCTCTCTGTTCCGGGAGTTGAGCATAATCAGGGGGGATAGGGTTGGTTGTTTGCTTGTCGTATGTCTCTCCGAAGCCTGGAAGGGGTCAAGACATTGGTTTCTTGGCCTGGCCCTTAGTAGACTCCAAGGTGGGTGGGTAAGGGAGGGATGAAACACAATTCACTCAATATGGCTTTTTCAAAATCATCCCCCAAAAAAGGGAAGGCAGCATCCCCTATTTTAGGGGATTTGATAGTGACAGCGATTCGGATATGGAGGTTAGACAGAAGACAGGTTTTTGGGCTTCCTGGACTCGTTATGGAAGGAACTGAGCAGAAAGCCCTTTCTGCTTTGAGCCCTTTTGTATCCAAAGGGTTGTTCAAGGTATAGCAGGTTGACCTCGGGTCCATCAAGAGGTTGTGGTAAGGGCTCGTTTCTAATTCAGTGCAAATCGCAAAAAACCACTCTGAACAGCTGCTGTATGCAAAGAAAACTTGGGACTGGGTGTTCAGGGTAAACTCCCACAAACAATTAAATCATCAAAAGGAGTGGATTCGCTGCAGGGTTTATCAGGGTTTCAGTGGCAGAGATCAAAACGGTAAGCTGGCACCAGGGTGGGTCGGATGGTACGCAGGGTGACTGTCATAGAAGGGTGCAGAAAGAGTGGCCTCACACCCTCTTTCTGACATTCTGAACCCTGTGATGCCTCACGGGCATCAAAGTCGGGCTACATGATTGTCCGGGTTCTGTGTGGACGTTCCGTCCCCGTTGAGTGCTTCCGATGCCAGAAGTTTGGCCATGTTAAGAAGTCCGTTTGTTCTGGAGGAGGTGTGTGGTATTTGCTGCAAGGCTATCCCATGATGGGCCGTGTAAAGATCCGGCACTTTGTGCAAAATGCGGTTGTGGAGTCCATCCTCCTCTTCACGGAATGTCCTCTGTGGATTCAGAATCTGCAATACATAGGTTTTAGGGGACAGAAAAGTAAAATCTCCTTTTTGAAAGCGCAAGCTGGTTGTGGCAGTCAGTCGACGAACAGCTTCTTCGTATGCTTCGGCCGGTAAAGTAAAGTTCCAAACAGTTCCATCTCGGTCAGTCGGCTGTCAGACTGTTTAATTTTACGTTTTCGTAATAACATTGCAAGGAAAAACTGTACAGCTCTGGTGGAAGCAGGTCCCCACCTGCCAAACCAATGTGACTGCCCCTGGTGGAGGCAAAAATCCGCCACCACTCCAGACTGCCCAGCGTCTACAACATTCTGCTGCTGGGCAGATTAAAAAACCAGCACCTCGAACTCCTCTGTCCAGTGCCCGTGGGGGCAGGGAGTTCACCCTGTGTGGAGATGGTGGAGATTAGGATCAAACCTCCACCATCTCCCAAATCCAGCCTTCCACCATCTCCAAAATCCAGGCCTTTGTCTCCTGGGGCAAGTCTGAGCGGGTTCCTACGACCAAAATGTCCTGTGAACCTAAAAATAAGTTTCACTCCATTGGCCCGCAGATGCTGATGAGGAGCCCGGTTGAAATGTAATCTCTCTCCCTTTTCGACCTCAGCACCATGGTTTGTCCAATATTCCTTTGGATTATTCCGGTGATAATTCCAACTTTGAAGGAGCGGCAGACTTCTGTGTCGATCTATAAAACCTTCCGTCGTGGCTCTTAGGAAAACCCAATTCTAAGCCAGTTGACCTTTACTCTTTTGGCTTTAATATACTTTCAATACCTGAACAACATCACGTTGGGTTTGTCGGGCGGTGTTGCCTTCTCCTACACAAAACTTTGTTGTTAGTCCTGTCCACTTTGTCTAACCTCCTTCAGCTGGAGCTGCGGTGAGTCACTCTCGAAAGACTGTGACACTCTGTTCCCTTTATCTGCGCACCTTCTGTCCCGTGGTTGTCGTCTGAGGTCAGTGTCAGTATGATAGGAGAACTTCCTGACCTTTTTTCTGTTGGGTGACTTTAAAAAAAAAAAAATATAAAAATCCCAAAATGGTCACAACCACCTCTTTGGGGTAGTGCCGGTACGGTCACCCTGTGGTATGCGGATGAAGTTCGTCCTTTCTGACTTGGTTTTGTGTTGTCGGAATGAACGGTTCTGCAACTTACCTCTCACTCTTCACTGGGTCACTTTGTGTTTAGATTTGTCGCGTTTGTGACCCCTCGCTGGTCCTGGACTTAGGTGTGGTCTGTCCATGCTCGGATCTGCACGGAAATGTCCATTTCCCTGTCGCTATCTACTAACTCACCTTCAACAACTGTAATAACTGTACTCGTTCTCTGTTTATCTACTTCTTAATTTCTAAGAAAGCAAATGGGATCTTTACGCATCACTATTTCTAAAGATTCAGGACACTGACTATCTCAGAGTCCGGAGCCCAGCTGATTAACTGACTAAACACTGTGATCAAGTGTGCTAAAGCTTGTATTCCAGTGTCTTCCGATAAACTACAAATGCCAAATACACCCTGGCGTTTGATTCAGATGCAACATAAATTTCAAAAGTTCGAAAACGGGCTCAGCTAGGTATTATCCAACGACCTTCGGGGTCCAAAGCTCGAGCCCATCAAAAAACTCCGGGTAATTTCTAGACCCACTTTTATTCAGTTACGTCGGTCTGGAGAAGAAGCTTCTGCTCCAGGTGACATCAAAAACTTCTAGAAAAAGTGTGGAACATCAGTATGAAAATCAATGGAAGAACACTGTCCACTTGAACCCATCTCATGTTTTTCAGATTCTTTAATAACAGAGAGAAAAAGCAGTGCTATATGCTTGCTTCATCCATTGAATAGAATTCCTCCTCTTCTTAATAAAATTCCAGTCATTTTGTCAAAAAACTCAAAGCCCTAAAAGAAAAATCTCCCTGCAACTTTTCTCGTCTTACTTGGAAGACTAAAATCTTCCTTTTACATTTTAAACGAGCTGAAATCTTGCCTTTCTCTCTTTACGCGATTCCTCTCCAGGTATAGATGGACATACATTATAAAACTATTGAAAACATCATTCCGCAAGAAGGTTGAATTCCTGTTACAGGTTTACAACCACGATGTGGAATACAGGTTGATTTCCACCCTCTGGGCGGACAGCCCTCATTATTTCCTCCCCCACTGCAAAAGATCTTTCTATTCCCATCTAACTACCGTCCATTTGATTTGACCAGCTGTGTCTGTTAACTGTTGGAGAATAATGGTCAATGCTAGGCTCATGTGGTAACATCGAACGATGGCCTTTTCGAATGTTACAGTGTCGGGGTCCGCAATCATCGTAGGTACAGTTGACCATTGTTGCGTCTGAATCTACATTTGGAAGATGTTTAAACAGACAGCATGCAGTGGCAATTTTCTGTGACTTGGAGAAGGCATTCGATACAACCTGGAAGTCGGGATACTTCATGATCTCCACGATCTGGGGTTTTGCGAGTCATCTTCCTCTTTTTATTCAAATTTTTTGGCAGAACGTCAGTTTCAGTCGGAGGTGGCACACTCTCTTGATGTACTCGTGACAGGAGTTGGGTGTTCCCCAGGGAGCATACTGTTCTCATGCCTCTTTAGTATTGAATATCTACAACATTGTGAATTCTGTTCAGCAGGGGTTCAGGACTGCTCATTGTGGGTGGATGATTTTGCTGTCTAGCAACTGGAAGCCTGTACCAGAGTCTGGTACAGCGCAGGCTCAGCATTTGCGTAGATAATTTCCTTCGTGTTGGGCGGATGAAAACGGTTTCACCTTTTTTATGACTACAAATCCCATTGTATGCTTCTTCCAATTATTTCCGTCAGTGTTTTCAGATCCGGAACTTCAAGTAGGGAAATCTCCCCCTTTCCAGTGTTAAAGAGGCCCAAATTTTCTGGGAGTTCATTTTTTGACCAAAAACTTATTATTTCTCATTAGCCATATTAAAAAACCTCAATACTGCTTGGCAAATAGGCACTGAATTTTATTCGGAGTGTAGCCACACATCGACTGGGGCGCTGATAAGTAACTTTGTGTTGCACTTTCAGAGCCCTGCGTCCGTTCTATAATCTGGACTACGGTTGGAGCTGTGTTCGGCTCCGCCAGATTCATCCTTACTCAAAATCTGGACCCTAATCACCATCAAGGGCTGCGTATATGTCTTGGTGCGTTCCGGCACACACCTGTGTAAAGCTGTACGCAAGAGTCAGGTGAACCCTTCAATGTCTATAGCAGGCTGAAAACTGTCTTTGTATTTTCTATAGCCGAATGTTCTCAGAACCACAGAATTGCCTATGGACTGTTTTTTGACCTCCGTTCCATAAGTACGTTGAAAATAACCCGAAATGTATTCAGCCGTTTGGGTAGGATTCGAATTCAGCCTCACGTGAGGAATGCAGTCTAGCCTGGGATGTAGTTTCCGATTTTTCCAAGTTTCCGGGATCCAACCCTCCATGGACCTTTTTCACACAGAGATTCGTTTTGGATTTCTATAAGCTTTCCGTAAGGAGTCTACAGCTCTCTGGCGTACAAGGATTTGTAGCTGAGCTTCTTGTTCCAAATTCCCATCCTATCAAAAATTTTTTAAATGACGGCCCCCAAAGTCTGAGGATGGTGTGGCCTGTGCAGCCTACTGCCCTGGGGCTCCTTCTCAGATATTGTTGGAACATATACATTCAGATGTTTCTGTCTATTCTGCTGAACTTACTGCTTAGTACTGGCTTTGAAGATAATCTCCCATTCTTCGAGGAGGGACTTTCTGGTTCTGTCGGATTCGCTGTCAGCTTTGGGGGCCCAAATAGCTGGCCGCAACCTTCAGCATCCAGAACTTTTATTTTTTTTGACTTTTTAGCAAGTTGAAGGCGGACGGTTACAACATTACTCTTGCTTGGGTTCCTGGCCATGTTGGCATCGGCGGGAACGAATGGGTTGATCGTTTAGCCAAGAACGCCACAATGAGAGAAACGTCCACAAATTTTTATCCCTGCTCAGATGTGAAACCCAAATTAACGATTATGTGAGAGACCTCTGGCAGGAGGATTGGAACACACAAAATGAATAAACAAACTCTTTCAGATCCGTCCAACCTTAAAAACTTCCTCCCATCTACGTCGGGTGGCGTAAAAGAGGAAAAAGGTTTTTTGTGCCGGCTGCACACCGGCCATTCGATTATTTTACCCATTCTTACCTTTTAAAGAGTGAAGAAACTCCGTGGTGCATTCCATGTCATGCACCATCACCCTGAAACATGTTCTTTTAGATGTTGGGATTGCACGATGTGAGACAAACATTTTTACAGCGGAGTCCATGAGATCTGTTCAGGGATGTCCCCCCTGACGTGATCCTTGGGTTTTTGAGAGAAATTTAACATTTTTCATCTGATTTGAGGATTTTACGGAAGAAGGATTTTTAACAAAGTTTCTGGTTCGTTTGTAGACGATGTCATTTAACGAGATGTGTGAAGTTTTTTTTTTTTTTTTTTTTTTTTTTTTTTTTTAAATGACTTGGTGAGTTGATTTTAACGTGGTGACAGCCCTGATGTGGCCCTCTGCGGTCGGCTGGGCTATAAGCAACATTATCTTATCTTATCTGATTTAAGAATTATGCAATACAGTGTGTTTGCTAAAACAGAAAATTCGGAATCGTTTAAAACTAAGTAATGGCAATAACACGTGTAACATCAACTGTTAATTACACAACGTTAATAAACAAGCACTTACAACATGCTTTCACAGACTTTTTTAATCAAGGTATTTCGGCCAGAACAAATTT
>JAFLJL010006747.1:0-11623 GCA_018398815.1 Conus ventricosus
GCCCTCTTCTTGTGTGTGTGTGTTGTGTGTGTGTGTGTGTGCGTGCTGCGCGGCGTACGTGCGTGCGTGTGTGTGTGTTCCATTTGTGCATCTGCAGCCTTGACTTGACTTACTGACTTGATTCAACTTTTGAGGCCCTTTTGGGGCCTGTTCGTTGGTCCTAGCTTACTGCTTAAGTTTTTACATGCGTGGGAATATACATGCCCCTAACTTAAGTCATACACTCTGCTCGTAAACTGTCTTTAGTTGTTTCCAGTGTTGGTCCAAATGTCTTTTGAAAACATTCAGCGAAGGGGCTGAGACCACCGTGTCGGGCAAATGTTCCAGCTGGAGACCACTCTGGGAAAAAAGTGATCTGATATTTATTCTTGGTCTCGCATCTGCAGTTTCAGAGATTTCCCCTAAGGTCAGTGTAGTAGCTAATTTGAAGACAGGACACTTACTTTGTAGTAGCCGTTCAGATATTTAAAGACTTCAATAATATCGCCTCTGAGACGTCTGTGTTCTAAGCTTAGTAGTTTTAGTACCTTTAGTCTCTCTGAGTAAGGCCTGTCTTTCAAATGACTGAGGAGTCAGGCTGCTTGGGCGCTGCACATCTTCTATTTCTCTGCAAAGCGTTTTCTGGTATGGCTGCCAGACACAATGCCCATACTCTAACAGTGGACGTACAAGACTTTTGAACAACTGGCTGAAAGTCTGTTCTGAAAGATAATCAAAGGACCTCCGAATCAACCCCACTAATCTTGTTGGCTTTGGCTGTGACTTGTGCCGCATGATCTTTAAATGTGAGGTTTCATCTATTGTTACTCCCAGATCTTTCCAGCCTTGTAGCTAAGCGTACAAAAAGTTCACCGTTAACTTTTGTATAGCCATTACTTCAGTCTCGTGCGAAGAGGAAATGGTGTCATGTCAAAAGTAAGCTCTGTCGTCCACTGCTTCTACTTTTTATTGTAGGCTTTAGAATAATTTTAGATACACGCTGATGTATGGATTTTAATGTGTTTGCGCCTATGTCCGTGTATGTTCTTTCGATCCTAATATCTAAAACGAAGAGAAACAGACCCTTAAGAATTTTGAATATAAATTTCAGATCTGAGAGGGAAAAGAGCTGAGACCCCCTTGTGGACAGTACAAAACCCGATATTATTATTGGGACAGAAACTCATCTGGACGCCAGCGTACAGAACTCTGAGATCTGACCAGACTCTTATACAGTGTACCGTAAGGACATGGAATAGTGATGGTGGTGGTGTTCTCCTGGCAATGAAGGAGGATATCCAGAGCACACTAGTGACGGAATTGACACCGAATGTGAGATTCTATGGGTAAAAATCGTCACAAAGACCAGAAGACACCCATATGTCTGCACCTACTATAGATGAAAGACAGGTGATAAAGAAAGCCTTATTCAGTTTGAGTCATCGTCAGAAAGGCTGCCGCTACCAATGACGCACAACTGCTCATAGCAGGGATCTGAACCTTCCTGACTGGGACTGGTCCACTATGACCCTCAAGCCATCGAGTTCCTATCCTGACCTTCATCGGAAATTCCTTTACTTGCTCCACGACGTTGGACTCGTGCAGGTCGTCCTCGAACCCACCAGGTTAGAAAACGCCCTTGACCTCGTCATGACAAACTACCCCAGCCTGATCCCCCGTGTAGAGATATTGCCTGGCCTCTCGGACCATGAGATTGTGTATGTTGAGTACAACATGGTCTCCCTGTCCAATTGCCGGTCACGCCCCATCCCCCTGACAAAGCGGACTGGTCCAGCATGAAGAAAGAGATGGCGGAGCTCCATGATTGAGATGGATGCCATGGCTTCAAATGACTCGACCCTCTGCAGAAGACTTGTGAACGAAATTCAAGACCACCATTCAGGCAGTATCACAAGTACTATCCCCACAAGACTCCCAGGAAAACCGATTCCTACCCATGGATCACCTTAGAAGTGAGACGCCTCCTGCGGAAAAGGGACAGAACTTACTGAAAAATGAAGAAGCATGGAACTGAGGAGCTGAAGACAGAAGTCAGGCGACTGAGAAGAGAGGTGCAGCAGAAATTGAAACGTGCGTACTGGGACTATGTCAACCGACGTGTCACCCCTCAGGAAGAAGAGCAGGACAGGACACCATGCACGAAGCGGTTTTGGACGTACATTAAACACCAGCGTACATCTCAGTCAGGTGTTCCCCCCCTTAAGGTCCAGGGGCCCGCCTCATCACCGACTCGAAGGCCAAGGCTGAGGCTCTGGCAGCCAGTTCGTCACAGCATTCAGTGAAGGCAAAGATTACAACCCAACAGAAATCCATGAGAATGTAGCATGCCAGCAGTCGAGAGGACTTCCCCACCATGCCAGTCTCCAGTATCACATCACCAGGAGTGGCGCACTGCAAATGTCATACCTGTGTATAAGAAGGAGACACTACAAACCAAGCAACTACCGCCCAGTCTCCCTTACTTGCGTCTCGTGCAAGATCTTGGGATATGTGATTGTCAGCAACGTGATGGGACATCTAGAATCTCCTAAACACCTGACGCCACAGCAACATTGCTTCCGCAGAAACGCTCAGGACTGCGAGACACAACTGCTTGAAGCTGTCAGACCAGTTAACATTAACCTGGACAAAGGTCTCTCAACTGACATGGTAGTACTTGACTTTGCTAAAGCTTTTGATAAAGTAAACCACAGCTTACTATGCATAAACTTGACCCACTATGGTGTAGGGGTGACACAAATCGATGGATTTCCAACTTCCTGCGAGACAGGAGGCAGGCCGTGGTCGTGGAGGGAAGCAGGTCCGAGTTGGTCAAGTGTTAGTGAAGTCTGGGTTCCCAGGGCTCGGTCCTGGGCCCCTGCTGTTTCTGGTTTACAATCAAGACTTGCCAAGCCATGTCTTGTCCAACGTCAGACTCTTTGCAGATGACACTGCCATTGACCACCCTATCAGGCTGATACTGACCGCAGGATGCTGCAGGAGGATCTTGATGCCCTGAGTGAGTGGAGACTCAGTGGGACATGGAGTTCCACCCCGACAAGTGTAGCGTCCTAACAGTTCAACGAAGCCGGAAGCCGACACCAGAGGTGGCCTACACACTCCATGGCCAGCAGCTGGAACATGTCTCCTCCACCAGGTACCTTGGGGTCACCCATCCAGAGTGATGGACGTTGGGACCAGCACATCACCAGCATCGTCAATAAGTCAAACCGCACACTGGGTTTTCTCCAACGAAACCTAAAAATCGGCTCCAAGCGCATCAAACAAACAGCATACAAAGCTCTGATCCGCCATTACTCGAATACTCAGCCTGTGTCTGGGATCCCCACGATAAGAATGACTGTGACTCTCTGAAGAAGGTCCAACGACGCTCAGCCCGCTTTGTCCTCAATCGCCACAGGAAAACTTCCAGTGTGGAACAGATGCTGCATGAGTTGAAATGGCCCCCCCTGGTACAAGCGCTGACATACAGCACGCCTCTGCATGATGTTCAAAATCATCAACAAACTGGTGGTGCGTGTGCTGTAACCAACTGGCCCCCGCTGTGACCCGTTCCAGAAGATGCCACAGCAAACAGCTGAAGAGGATCCCCGCCAAAAATGACTACCGCAATATGGCCTTCTTCCCTCGTACAGTCAGGGACTGGAACAGCCTGCCAGCAGACGCCGTCCTGTCCCCCAGCCTTGGCACCTTTTCTTCAAAGGTGTCAAGTCCACAATAGACCGTCAACCCCTCCGTCAACACCACACCCTCCCCCTCCCCCCACCTCTTTTTTTTCTTTTTTTTTTCTTCTTCTTCTTCTGCGCACTCCCGAAAAAACGCCGATAATGGTCAAAATGTTGACCGTGGGTCTATACGGAAGAAGAAGAAGAGGATAGTGTTTATTTCTCAAGACTTTGAAATGGCCCATGTTATGTGTCGATCACTTTCGTTCTTGAAAGCCCACGGATACTAATCCAGCTGGTTGTAAAATGAAATTTAATTAAACAAATACACAGAATTTTCGAATATGACAGTTAAATTCATGTAGCACAATCATTGAACAGCCAATGACATCTTAATAACCACCCAGCACTGTATGACCCGAACTGCTGTCAATAGATCTTGCAAGTGCAAGCAGCTGTAGACAGGGACAACACATCAATCGGTGGACTGACCTGTAACCACGGGTCTCAAACACCGACAACATCAAGTATCAAGTAAGTATCAAGTAAATATACAGTGACTGATGGCCTTCCCTGCAACAGCGTCATAAGAAAGCCCGCTTGGAGATTTTTTACAAGTATCCATCACGGTCTCATCTCCATTAACTCCATGTACCTGCCGAAACCATCTGACAGCCGGCTGAGCTCTAGGACAAACAAACGCTGAGCTTTGACATTCCCACCTGCACGACACGGATACAGGCAGATGACGTTCTTTCCAAGGACCATACCAGAATGGAACAAGTTGCCACAGGAGGTTGTGACGGCTGAGTCACTGGACTGCTTCAAGTCCAGGCTGGCCTCCCATCTCTAGAACCTGAAACAACCACCCCCCCCCTTCCCCATCACCCTCAACCCTCCCCCTTACCCTCCTCCTGACCATTTTTCCCCTATAATATCCCCCCCCCCCCCCCCCCCCCCCCCCCCCCCCCCCCCCCCCCCCCCGCCATCCTTCCCAGTCATTTTTTCACTTTTCTACTCCTGCCCTCCCCCCTCCCCCCACTACTTGTTCACCATCACCCCACCCACCCCTCACACTTTTTTTTCCCCCACCAAATCCTCACAACAGCACAATCTTTCGGAAAATCTCCCCAAACTACGACAAAACCGTCGGCAAAATGATGTTGGTCATATAAAGGAAGAAGAAGAAGTCATGGCCAAATTAGTTTGGACTCTAGTTGGAGGGTGTGAGCTAATGGGGTATCGGCTAAGTTTTTGCGCAATGTTAATTGAAATGAACGAGAGATTTTTAAAAAACTTATGTGTTTATTATTTTATCAATATTGCTAACACCAAACGGGGTGGAGGAGGAGGAGGGGAAGGGGGAGAGGGTGCTGAGAAGCCAAAGCCAACACTAATCTATCTTTGAGTCCAATCATGGAACTTGATCGCTCAAATTCAACTGAACGGGATTTTACATTTTGACAGTGAGCATGATAAGCAAATAAAATTAAAAACAATGCAGATAAGATACTTGGACTGTTTAAAAGATGACCACATGTTAAATTCCCAAACATAACCTGATACTCCAGCTGACAGTCATCTGCTGAGTATTTAACTCCACACAAACCAGGACGACTTAGAAGGCCGCAAACATCAGGGAACTACAATACCACCAGTGCGATTTCTGACTATATAAGAAACAACACAGGAACATTCCAAGTCAGCAGATGCCAGACAGAGCAGCTCAAAAAAGTCATTCTTTGTCAGTGCAGTAAGAGACTGGAACCATCTAAAGAAAACATTGTGAGAGCACCATCTGTTGAAAGCTTCAAGAGACTGATCTCATCCCAATAGAAACTTGCTAGGCTGCGCAAAGCCCCCACCCTTCGTGATAATGCCATAAACCTTGGCGACAGCGACATAAAAATACAGATACAGATGATGAATAATAAGAAGTTTTCTATTTTGAAGAATGAGGTTTCACAAGAATATTTATTTGTTGGAAGATATTACATTAGTAGGATGAGAAAGAAGTGAGTTGCTCTGTATAAACATTTCACTCCAGGTGATGAAATAGGTTTGTTTATTCTAGAATCTGTTGACAGGATAGCTATTCTTTGTTTCTTCAAATGTTTTAGGCATAGATAAGTCCCATTGCAGTATTTGCACACTGGGTTTCTTTAATTTTCTTTGGGGTTGCAGGTTAATAAAGGGAAAATTCAGCCCACACGGGGAGTTTTTTGGGGTATTGTTATTGTGTGAGTTTAAGATGGCGGAATCCAAAACCAATACGATTTTAAACCCAAGATATTACCTCGGGCCGATGCGCCCTTTTCCCCCTCATGGTTTTTAACTTCATTTTTTTTACGGAACTTTCAAAATTTCTTTGCTTTTTTTTCTGTCGGGTCACGCCAAAATAAAAAAAATTTGGGGGTTTTTTGGGGAATATTTTATTCCAGAACAGATCTCAAGTATACATGCAACAGATTTCTTCAATTTTAAATTTTCAGCCAAGTTCTGTATTGTTCCCTTCAACTTTAGCATTTCTGCGGGGTTGTTGCATGTCTTCTTTTTTTTATTTGAATTCATAGTAAAAACTTTTCTTTGAAAGTTTGGGTTTAAAAACCTGAAGGTAGATTGCCCCAAAAAAACTAAAATTTTGGGTTTTTTAAATTTTTTTAAACGTTGCCCTGTCCCCTTCCCCCATCTATCCGGTTTTCCTCAATTTCTCTTTATTTCCTCTCGGTCTCGGCCCCCTTTTCCCATCCCCCCTTTGCCTTCAAAAATCTTCCAAACTCTCTTTCCGTCTTTCTGTTTTGTCTGTCCATTTTGTCGTCTTTTTTTCTGCTATCTCTTTTCTGTTCCTTTTCCCCCTAAGTGTTTCCCCCTGTCATGGCCATTTCCACCTTTTACGCAAAAATGCCTGCACCAAAATGCATACCACAAACACACACAAAAACACACACCCACACACACACACACACACCACACAGAAAACCCGGCGTTTTTCAACCCTTTTTTTTAAAATTTTCTGATGTGGGTTTCTACATAACACGTTCATTTTTAAGTAGATTGAAGGAGTCGGAGAGGGGAGGAAAAAGAGGTAGGCTTTAAGTTTGACCCTGGTTTTTGCATTTTTAAAAGCAAACATTAGGTGAAAAAACTTTAAAAATTCTTCCCCAAAATTTAAAACAATTTAAAAATTTTTAAGTTTTCCGGGGTTTTTTTTTTTAATGCCATTTTGGGTTTGGGTTTGTTAAAGACGAAGTTTATTTTGGGGTTGTGATCCCTTTTTTGACTGAAAGATTTTTTTTCTAAATTTTTTTTTAAAATTTGAAAAATGATTTTTAAGCCTTCCCCGGCCCCAAAAAAATGTTGACAAAAGAATCACCCAAAACAAAAACAATGCGTTTGGGCTTCCCGTCTTTTTTCAAGAAGAATCACAATATCCCGGAAAAAACGAAATGGAAAAAAGCTAACACTTAAACCCTTTATCAAAAAATGTTTCCCTTTTTTTGCCGAATTGGATTTAAGATAAATGATTGTTCCTTTCCCTTTTTGTTTTTCCTGAGTGTTTTGCTTTTTTCTTGCCTGAAGAAAACCCCAGGAGGTCGGAAAGCGTTCATGTTTTGTTTTTGTGATTCGTTTTTCCAAAAGTTTTTGGGGGGGCTTTTTGCAATTTTTTTTCAGAAATTTGTTTTGATTTCCTGCAGGTCCCCCTTAAATTTGCAATTAGATCCCAATATTTTTCGTTTTGGGGGTTGAAGGTTGGGGATTTTTTTTATATTTAAAAAATTTTAAAGAAATTTTATTGTAAAAATTCCTTTCTGAAAACAAGTTTTGGGTTTTTTTCAGGTCCAGCCCCTTTTGTTTTTAAAAGTTACCAAAACCCAAAAAAAAAGGGGAGAAAAAAATTCTACGCTTTTTCAGCTTTCCCTGCCAAAAAAATTTTTGTGGATTCTTCCCTTTTTCAGATAATCTCAAGGCAAAAAAAAAGAAGACAACTCGCTTCCGTGCCCCCAGCGATTTTCAGCCCTGGATTTTTCCTAGTCAAATTTAGCAAATAGAAAAAAAGGTAAATTTTGGTTTATTTTTATTTTTTTTTTTTTTAAAAATTTTTTTTTATTATTGTTTTAAGGAAATTGATACAAAGGGCTGAAACTGAGAAAAAAAATAGCCTATGTCAGGGAAATGGAAAAAAAAAAAGCATGGTTGTAGAAATTTTACATTTTGGTTCCCCTTTTAAAATTTTTCCATGTTAATTTTTTTTGGTTTTTTTTGTGTTTTTTTTTTTTTTGACATTTTTTTAGGTCTCTTGTACCTTTTTTTGGTTTTTGGGTTTTTTTTTGTGTTTTTTTGCTGTCTATAGGGGGTTCTTTCATTTTCAAAAAGGGTAAGGGGGTAAGTTTAAGTTGTTAAAGCCCGCCGTTCATTTATGTTGGGGAAACCCTTTTTGGGTTTAGTTTTGGGCGCTATCTTGCCTGCCCTCTGGGCCGCCCCCTTTCCCAACCCCCTGCTCTACTCCTGGTGTTTGCAGCCAGAAGGGGAGCAGTTTAAGTCAGGGCATAAGAAAGGGGTCCCCCCAGGGAAAGGGACCCCTGCCTGCTGCCCGCCTAGTCCATCTCTAAATTTTTTCAGTGGGGTCTGGTTTTGATTTAAAAAGGGGCAGGACACAGGGCCTTTAAAAACCCCAAGGTAAGACCAAAAAACTGGGGAATTTCGTGGAGCCTTGGGGTGTCCCTCCAGCGACTGCCCCCTGTTCGGGCCCGTACCCTGATTTGACTCAAAAATTTACTGTTAAAAGGGGAGAAAAAAGGGGGAAAAGGCAAACCAAACCCTGAAAGCAGGGCATGAAGGGCCAAAAGAATTTTAGATTTTCTTTCAATTTGGGGAAAGAAACGATGGTTTTGGGCAAGAAAAATGCTTTGGGGTTCCCTTCTGCTCTGAGGCTGCATGATAGAGCTGTGATTCCCCGTTCTTTTTGTTTTGGGCTTTGATGGCAAACCCCCGGGGTTTTAGAGTTGTTATAGAAAAGGAAAATTTTAGCAGTGATTTTCCCGGGGATTCATCAAAAAAGTGGATGAAAATTTTAATCCTGTCCCCCGTTTTTGTATAGCCTTTGTTTAAATCAGCAATTTTCGGGAAAGAGGCCAATGGGTGAAAGTGCCTTTAAAAAGGTAACAATTTGGTGGGCCCGGGCCCGGGGTTTCCTAGTCCAAAATTTCCGAAAAAAATTGCCATGCACTTTGGGAGATTTTTCATTTCCCTTTTTAAAAATTACCCTTGGTTTTAGAATTTTTCTTTTAATTGTAAAACTTTTTCGTCTTCAGGCCCCTTTTAAAAACACAAGGTAAACTTTTTTTTTTTCTTTTTTTTTCCGATGCTTTCAGGTTTATTAAAAAAAAAAAGTGTAGTTTTCAAAAAACCTTTTAACCCCTGAATTTTTAAATTTTTTTTACCATGTTTTGGGGGAAAAAAAAAACAAACCAAAAGGAAAAAAAATGGGAAAAACCCCCCCCTTTTTTGGCTTACACTCAAACGTGAAACCTACTTTCTTATCACTTTTAAACCAAAGATCTGTTGTTTTTTTTTTTAAATTTTGTTCACTTTCCGAGAGTGGACTCAAAGGGGAGAGGGAATAAAATACTTTTTAAAATTTTAGGTGGGTTTTTGTGTTTCGTGTGGGCGGTTGTTTTACCGGTGGTGCCCCTTGGTTTTACGGGCAGGTTTCTCCAGTTCAAGAAGCAACCTCTCTCCAAACGGTTTTTTCTGCAACCACCTGTGGTCCCCCTTTTTTGGCGATGAGGGCAAAAGAACACGAGGGCCGAGGTTACCTGTCAAGGGTCCCCTCCCCGAAGGCAAACCCCTGCGGATCCAAACCCGTCCCCGTTTTAGGGCCCCAAAAGGGCAACAAAAGTTTCGCCGTGATTTTCCCGCATCCTTTTTGCGGACCCTTTATAACTAACCCTTCTACGAGGGTTTGGGGTGGGGTTGGTTTGTTTCCAGGGAAATTTTGGGGGGTGAAGTCATCAGTTCATTCCCCCATTGTATTTTTTTGGGGGATTATCAGCTCCATCAGCTTCTGGGCGGGCTGTCGTAGCTGATTTGCGGGGGAATTTTGAAAACCTGGGGGCATGCAGTCAATTTTATCCAAGCTGCACCTGAAAATCTGTGCCCCTGAAAAAAACACCCGGGGAAAAAACCCGCTGTTTTTACCTTGAAGCATTTAAACAGCTTGGGGACAAACCCCGCTAGGATTTATGCCCCGCAGTCATGACCTGGCCCCTCATAACCCTGGGGGTGACCTTTCCCCCCTAAAAAGTCATGACCGGCCCCCATAACTGTTATGACCCGGCCCCTATAAAGTCCCTGACCTGGCCCCCCATAACGCAGACCTGGCCCCCCAAAAAATGGGCATTTCCCCGGCCCCCCATAACCATTTTGGGGCCTGGCCCCCCATAACAGTCCCTGATGGGCCCCCCATAACCCGTTGACCTGGCCCCTTAACCGTCATGACCTGGCCCCCCCATAACAGTCATGACATGGCCCCTCAAAAAAGTCAGGGCCCGGCCCCCCATAACAGTCATGACCTGGCCCCCCTCAAACAGCAAAGACCTGGCCCCCCAAAACAGTCCTTTACCTGGGCCCCCCCCTAACTTTAGAAACCCGGCCCCTCATAACAGTCCCTGCCCGGCCCCCCCCCCCAAAAACTGTTTAAGTCAAAATTTGAAATCCCTGTATACCTTCAAGCATTTTGAACAAAAAAAATCCCCCCCAAGGAAGTGTGTTGGAAACTACATTTGATAAATGCTTTCTTTGATGAACGAAACATCCGTTTTTAGTACTAGCCTAGGGCAGAAAAAATTGGGACCGTCAAAAAAGGTATGTGAAGTTTAAATTTCCCTTCATGTTCATAAAAACGCTTTAATATCAGCTTTTTTTTTTTTTTTTTTTTAAATTTAAAATTTTTTCAGATGCCCGGTGGAAAAAAAAAAACAATGAAAAGTGACATTGTAAAAGTTTTTAAAAAGAATTGTTTGAAAAAATTATTCGAGTGGCTGAATAAGCATAAGTCATTTGTTTTATTTAATAGGGGTAAAGTAGAGAGATAATAAATTTTGGAACAAAAAGTTTATGTGAGGATTGTTTTGGAATAGGTTTTGACGGGGTTTTGCTTTGGGGTTAAGGGAAAAAAAACAGAGGGGAGGGAACTGAGTGAATGAGGGTAAGCAGTGGAGGGGGGTGGGGGTTCGGTTAGGATAGGAAATTTGATCTGTTTTTTGGCTTTGTTTGATCTGTGCAGCATACTGTTTGCGGCCCAATTAAATTCTGGTGAAATGTTGGGGAAGAAAAAACACCTTTTGTGGGGCCCCGGGAACATCCTGATGCCCCTTTTTGGGTTTTTGGGAAGGAAGAAGAATAAATTTGTTTTCATACAGTTTGTTGTAAAAGCCCCTTACAGAACCTTTTTAGTTTCAAAAATGGCTACTGATGAAAAAAAGTCGATGATTTCCCCCGCGCAGCTTTAAAAATGGCAAAAGAGGGGAGAAAAACATGAAAGGGAATGAGATGCTTGAGCAATGTGGACCCCGGGGATGAGTGACACAGTCTTCATGCAAAAAAGTTTGTGTTTAGCTAGCAAAGATGTGTAGGTTTTTGTTCTAGTGGGGAAAAAGTCTTTAGTAAAAGTATTGGGACAAGGATGGATTCACATTTTCATCAAAACAAAAGTTTTATAAAATTTTGATGCTTTCAGAAGTTCAGATTATGATGGTTAATATTATTTTGAATGTTTATAGGGTGTTTTTTTTTGTTTAGAAAGAAACTGAAAGAGCAAGAAAAAAGAGGGATAGGAAAAGTGAAGTAGGGGGTAAAATTTGATTTATTTCATTTACAGTCAGGACGCCCTGAAAAATTGTCAAAGACACATGTTTGGTTTTTAGAATTTGGTGGGTTTCCCAATTTGGGGGACCCCC
>JAFLJL010006748.1:0-11541 GCA_018398815.1 Conus ventricosus
TAAAACGCGATCTAATCTACAGATCACACACTGTGTAACAAGAATCATTAGATAAACAAACACAAAACGGTGTTTGTTAATCCGGAGTTTTCATATGCAATCGGCACTGAGACCGCATAAACAGGGGGTTTATATTTTTCATCAACTTTATTATAAGATCAATCATAGCTTCATCCAATTCACTAATTCTTTTTTCATGTTTGCTTGGCGCGTTCGAATTTTTTTATTATTTCAAGATATTCTTTTCCCAATTTGGGGTTTGAGTTGTGGGTGATCTGGATGATTTAGCATGCATTGATTAATCCTCGAAAAGTTTCCTTAATAGCATTACACGCCTGAAAGATTCCCGTATCATTTTCAAGGTCTCTTCCTTTACCATTCTTGTTTCGTTCTGCGCTTCCTTCTGGCCTTCCATTTTAAACCAAAATATGTTTACGTAAATTAATTAAAGCGGAACTGTGTCTGGCGGAATTATCTGCAGTTCTTCCTTCACAAAAGATCTTTGAGGAGCTGGTTGTTTTGTTGTGTCAGTTTCTCGTAAATAATACACGGGCGGATTCATCTTTACAATTCTTTTATTTCATATGGATCAATACTCCAAATTGGATCGGTTGCCCTGATGCGAGTGTCCCCTTCTGCTTCCCCCGGTAAATAAAGGTACCTTACTTCAATCCAAACGTAATAGTTTGCCGGATGAAGACCTCCTTCAGCAACATTTATTGTTTTTCTTTTGATTGCTTGTACTGGTTTTAGCCCTTTAAATTCTTCATTATTCATTGCGCGCAAACTGAGGGCAACCTCCTAACCCATTCTGTGTTGCGAGAATTGTCAATAAGCTCTCTGTGATACGGGTAAGAAAAAAGTCTTTCGGCTAACTGTTTGTTAAAGTTTTCAACTAAAGCCTGTGATCTGTGAACTCCCGGAATGCCTCTTCTAATAGTAACTCTGTTTTTAACAATAATTGATTCACTTGGCCTTTAAATTCTTTTCCATCATCAACTTGAATCATGCGAGGGAAAGTTATGGGCCTCGTTGGTATATCATTGTATAGCGACAGCAACAGCAGAAGCACTCTTTTGTGTTAATGGTTCAGCATCTTTGTATCTTGAAGCCATGTCAATGACTGTGAGTGCGTACTTAAATCTTTTTCGTCTAATCGATCAGAGGTTAATATAGAAGATCCATTTGAGGGTGTCGTTTGGAGTTGTATTGACAAAGTGTGGTCCTCTGTATTCGTCTAGGTGCAGGTAAATAAATTTGCCAAATCGCTTGTTTAGATAACCATTCTTTCGCTGTTTGTTCACTGACTCCTGCCGCTTGGCTTAGCTTTTGTATTGCTGTGATACCCTTCCAATATCCTTTTGGCGAATAATAGATTTTGTTCATTTTTATTCAGCCAATATTATGTGCAACCAAATACACGACGTCATACCAACGACAATAAACCCGATTTCTTGCATCTTTTGTTTTTCTGATGGTTGATAAAAGTCACTGAATTTTTGGTGGGGCAATGTCTGGACCGGTTTGCCTGTTACTAGATAATATGTTTTATTGCTTGATCAACATCTTAAATATTAAGCTGCATGCCCCTGTCTTTTCAGTGTGTCATTAATAAAATCTAACTGCTCAAGTCCTCTGCCGTTCATAGGCGTCTTGTGCACTGCTAGTTTCTCCATAGCTTTGTTATGTCTTTTTTTTCTCGCTGTCATTCCCCAGTTTACTAAATGCAAAATTACTTCCGCTAAAAGCAAGCGCATTCACCACAGCGCCACCTATCATCATTACGATGAAGGGCCCTTTTGATAAATGTATTTTTTTCTTACATATTTATATTGTCTGGAATTTTAACCCCTTGTTTAACAAGAAAATTTTTTCGTGGCAACCGAACGCAATGATAAAATACTTGCCGAATCCCAAACAGTTGCCAAGACTCTGGTTTAATTTTAAAACTTTTCCAAGCAGGATCCTACATTTATCCCCCAAATAACAGAAAAAAGGTATACAAGGGGAAACAGTTTTTTCGTGCTCATTTTAAAAAAAAAAAAATTATAATTAATAAAAAAAAAAACAGCGATGACTACTACAGTAAAAGGGCGCCAAACCCCCTGAATTTATGAATACCAAGTTAATGATCAACTTTAATGCCCCAAAAGGAGAGGTTGTATTCTTTGGGAGCGTGTGGAAAAACAAAACATTCCTCGGGAAATGAATCACATAAACAAATTCAACGATTCTTTACAAGACATTATAAAGTATCAAACAGTATAAAAGCAGCTGGGGGCTAGAATGGTAAAAACGTTGGCAAACATTTTATTTGTACCTAAACTGTCGTAGATTTGCTCCCCTTATTCGACAAGACTTTCTAATTTAAAAGCAAGATCCAGTTTTTAAAAAAAAATCATAGAGTCTCTAGGTGTGATTTTTACTAAGATTTTGGAACATTGTTATCGCCATTAATCATGGGGTTAATTACTTTTTAAACAAAATTTTGTTTCCCTTTAAAATGAACGAGCTGGAAAATCACAAACCAAACAGGAAAAAATTGAATCAGTGGAAAGTAAACCCAACCAGAAAATCAGCAGAAAACGCTGAACCGTGGGGGCCATTAAAAACCTGGGGGTGTTGAACAGGAAAAAAAATTTTGCAAGGGAACAACAAAAAAAATTTAAGTTACAAATAGACCATCTGAAAACATAACCCGCAACCAGAACAATTGATTCAATCCAGCTATAAAAACCCATGTGATAAAAAAGGGGCCCCAAATCTTTTAGGAATATTGAACTTAAAACGTTTCCATTTTTGGGGCCTTGCTGCTGTTGGGGTGGGTTTTTAAATTTATAAAACATAAAACATGGCACCGAAAAAAAGCAACCAAAAAAAAACTGAACCACTAAAAACAGAAAAAGACACCGCACGCCAAAACCACCAATAACAAAGCATAAATTTTGATCCATTTATAATGCAATAATATTTTAAGAACTTAATTTAAAATTTTTTTAATAAAAATAGATCATGGCGTATTATAAAATGATGGTGTCAATAAATAAAGACATGGAGTCTATAAAAGACATTTCCATAGACCCGAATTGTAATCAATGCGGTTGCTTCGGATGTAAGACCTTCCTTAAGATCTATGCAGAGAACGCTGAGCAAGACATCCTCAACGATGACGCGTTTTTTGAGGCGTGTGTGTACTATCTTAGACATTTACTATTTAAGATAAAAACATAGATTGTATTTTTTTGATAATTATAAGAACTTGGTTGTACTTAGGGGATGACTTAGTTATGATCTTGAGGTGACTTAATCAAGAACTTAATCAAGAACTTAATCAAGAACTTATTAAGAACTTGAAGTAACTTAATTAAAAACTTAATTAAGAACTTGGGGTGACTTAATTAAAAACTTAATTAAGAACTTGGGGGGACTTAATTAAAAAACTTAATTAAGAACTTGGGGTGACTTGGGGTGGGAGTGTGTGTGGTGTACACAGAGCTTTATTATTTGTCATGTGTAACACCACTTGGTGCAAGACTGCTTGCGTTTTTGTAATGCATTGGCTCTTTTGTTGCAAGTTCAAAGCAGCCGCCAAGTGCATTAACAAAGCCTGATTAAATAAAACAAGACAATTGTATAAAGTACACCCGCCTAAAAAGGCAGCCTAAGCACGGGGCCCAGGAGTCCAGCAAGTAGGCCACCGTTCACGCGCGTGAAGGGCGAAGCATGACGTCAAAGCAGGTGAGGTAAGAACTATTTTTAGAAAACGTCCAGGGCTTTGTAGGGCAGGAGTCCAGCAAGTAGGCCACCGTTCACGCGCGTGAACGGTTCTATTGTTAGAAGCCCGTCATACTATCGTCAGTAGTCCAAAACCCCACCACGCAGGCAGGCGGTAGAGAGAGAGAGAGAGGAAAAGAGAGGGAGAGCAACTCTAAACAGCCCCCGACCGCTCCTGCAGGAGCGGTATCTAAAAATAGATCTTACGTCAGTGGTAGGACTGCAGTGCGCGCGCACTGTTGCTAAAGCAGCCAACTCTAAACAACCCCGACCGCTCATGCAGCTGCACGCTGTGCCACTGTGACCTTTAAACGCTCTAGGGTGGGATTGAAGAAACGGCTTGCCACTGTGGCCTTGGCCGCTATGGCGACCCCTAATCGCCAGTAGTAGTACACCCCGTCATTGTATATTTGGAGCATTTATATGAAGATAGTGCTAGCCCACACACTACTCCTCTCCATACTGGTAAATGTACTAAGGTCTGCCTAACCCTATCTAGTTTGTTTGCCAGAACATTCGAAAATCGCCATTCAGTTGCATAAGGCACCCTTGAAGGCAAATGAACTGGTTAGAAATTTGAAAAGTAGAAAAGTATACACATCTTAATACACAGATCAGCTTGCCCCATAAAACTGAATCTGTAGTTAACAATCAATCAAGTCTAATACAAACTGAGAACATTTTTACTTGGGAGGAACAGCAAAAATGTTTCAAATATAAGTTTTTAGCATACGAATCAGCCGTGTTTTTCCTCCGCCTTAAGAAATGAACGCCATGTTTCTTAAACATGGCTTTAGCTGTCCCAAGCCAGCTCCCAACAATCAACGCGTGATGGTTTGTTTTGCTTCGGCCAACTTTCAACAATGCAGCACCATTTTTTAGATAAGGCCCCATCTCATCGATAGCCAAACACGTATTAAAACTGGCTACATCTTGTTTCATTTCCTTGAACCAACAAACCTTTAAGATTCTCCGGTTTCACAACATGCTTCGCCTACCTTCAAGACAACTACCAGTTAAGCGCAATGAAGAACAGAGAAAGAGGCGGCTCTCGCTGTATAGCGAGGAACGTGTTAGCACACGCCCGCTGTGCGGGCAGACATGTGAATAGTTGGCTTGCCTTCACTGACTGACTCAACTAATTCTTTCAACAAATACTCTAACATGCAGTTAAAGTAAAACTTAATGGCCTCGAATAACAAACCTGTTCTTCAGTAACGTTTTAGCCATTTTAAAATAACACAATTAAAACACAGTGGTCACAACAGAGCGCCGACGAAACACACAGCCTTCTTGAGTGGTGGCTCAAACAACAATGACAGCCCCGGTCGTACCACGTCGACAGCCTCGATCTGATGTGACGACGTGGCAATCTAGACTTTTCCAAATGTGGTGCAACCCAACCGAGTGTGCTTCGTTTACACAGGACAGGCTAGGTGCAAACTGCCGCGAGCCGTAAATTAAGTGATCGGGTTTCAGCCCCGTGTCTGCCTGTCTATGTACAAAGTTTGTAGTTGGAAATTAGTCAGAAGAAGTGTGCGGATTTTATGACATTTAATTGAGAGAGAAAGAGAAAGAGTGTGCGTGCGTGTGTGTGTGTGTGTGTGTGTGTGTGTGTGTGGTGTTTGTGTGTGTGTGTGTGTGTGTGTAGTTTGAAGTCTTACTTGTCAGAGAACGTAGATATACCAATCCTGGGTTACTTTCGCCCGAACTGGGTGAGGCGGAAGTGGCCCAGGATTGGTATATCTACGTTCTCTACTGTCTTTCTGTCAGTGTCCACCTCCGGGCCCAGCAGTGGTACTGTCAGAACCGTCCTAGCCGTTGTGTCCGTCTACGGCTGTACTGTCGCAGTGCTAGGGCAAAACTGTCTCCTGGTAACTGGAGGCCCAAGCACTGGTCTGTCACTAGTGTTAAGTACTGTCACTGTGGTACGAAGTAGCTCCCTAGCTAACTACAAGTTAGCTAGTCCGCTCTCCTTAAGGCCGAGTGTCGAGCTCCCTAGCTAACTACAAGTTAGCTAGTCTGCTCTCTCCTCAAGGCCAGAGTGTCGCTATTACTAACAGCAAGTTAGCAGAACCGCACTCTTCAAGCTCCCCTGTCGTACTGCCGGAGTTCGTCGGCTTGTTTTCCTGAGTGTCAGTGAACACTTCTCACGCGAGGTGCACTTCCGCTGAGCTCGCCTACGTGCGCAGAAACCGTGCATCACTACAGATGTGTACTCACCAAATAAGTATGTATTCAGGAAGAGCGCAGGAAGGAAAACTAAGTTATGGGAAGGAGATGGCTTGGGTACACTGACTAGACAGGTTGTTTGGAGCTGCAGAACGAGATTCGCCTGTAATCTACCATTACCAGGTGAGGTATAGACAGATAGGTAGAGAAAAGAGAGAGAGAGAGAGAGTTAAGAAAAGGTAAAAAAGGGAAAAGAATTTATCATTATTCAGATCTTGAAATAGATTACTAACACGGACTTCATTCATGTTTCAGCCCTTCCTGGTGCTGTGGCAGTCGCAGAAGTATTTGGGCTCCAGTGCTGTGGCAGCACCTAATTGTCTCCAGAGTTGGGAGAACCTAGTTGAAGAGGACAACGACTGCGGCAGTCGTGAGAGAATGTTGAAAACGTTTGCAGGGGGGAAAGTTGGGAATCCTGAAAATAAGGAAAATGTATGCCGGGGGGTCCAGGGGGCCGCAGAGGCCCCCTGGCGGGGTCAAGGGGCAGCGCCCCCTTGTGGGGGTTCAGGGGGCGCAAAACGGAAGCAAATTTTAAAATTGTACTACCATTTGGAGCAATTTCATGCTATTTCCAGCTAAAAAATACCAATAATATGAGTACCAATTATTTTAGGTAAAAGGTTAACTTCACTTGACCATACAGTAAGTCTTAAGATTTCCATATTTCCATAATTTCAATACTGCATTTTAACACAAATAAACCCTTACACTCGAGTCAACAGCACACACACAAAACACACACTGACCCAAACATGGATGACATAACCAATATTCACTTAATTTTAAATCCCCCCCACAGCCTTAAATGTGATTCCACAGTTTTACGTTTAATTTTTGATTTCTTTAGAAAAAAATTTTACAAGATGATAAGGATTGGACTGGAATCACTTTCCCTCCCTTTTCATGCTCTTACAAAACTTTCAGCAATAACAAAAAAACCTTTCTATTAGTATTCCCAAATCTTTTTATTATAAAAATATGCAGAAACAGCCCTTTGGGCCCCGATTCTCCATTCGTGCGGGTGAGTTTTTTTTGCCGTTCACATTGGATTTCCCAACCTGAAACAGCACGAACGCTTTTTTTTATTTTACTTATTTTTGTTTTTAATTCTAAAAATTTTTTTGTTTTTAAATTTACTTTTTCTTTTTTTTTTAATTGTTATTGCAATTTAAGCAAAACAAAGCAAGGTCATTCAATTTCAAATCCAAAATTTTTTAAAAAAGCATTCAGGATTTAAAATAAAAACTAAAACCAAATGCTCTGGCCCTACACAAATAGGTGGATGGCGAGGGGGAAAAAGGCAAAAAGTAATTCGGGTTTACTTTGGTTTTGAGTAGGGGTACTACACACATAGAGTAAGAGAAAGCCAAAAAAAAAAAAAAAAAAAAAAAAAAAAAATCCTTCAAACACAGCTTGTCAAACACCATCAGTTTTTAAATGGATCGAATGGCAATTTTCATAGAATTTTTTTACCTCCCAACCAAAACCCTTGCAGAAACCCCCCCCCCCCCCCCCCCCCCCCCCCCCCCCCCCCCCCCCCCACCCCACCCCGGGGTTAAAACAACATCCCGATCATGGTTGTTTAAAAGGGAAAGAAGAAGCAAAGAAGAAGAAGAAGAAAAAGAGAGAGAGAGAGAGAGAGAGAGAGAAGAGGGGGAAGAAGAGGGGAAGAGAAGAAAACAAAACCTGGGGGTTTTTTTGACGTGCTGGGGATGCTTGGAATGGCCCAAAAACAGCCTTTTTCCAGGCTGCTGTATTTGAAAACCCTTCCCCACGCACGCAAAAACACTCCCCCGGGCCTTTCCTTTTTCCGACACCACAAAACGATGTTCCTCCCCCTTTGCCGATTTCGCCGTCTTTTTTTGGGGCCTCTCTCGCCCAGCCAAATTCCACCCCCATTTGTTTTTTTACGCCGCTACCCTTCACTGCTCGCTTGTCGTTTTCATTTTGTAAAGGCCGCGATTTTTCCGCGAAAACACCCAAACCCCTAGAAAAACGGGCGAAGGAACCGTTGGTGGTCACAGGCACGGGCGAAAAAAAAAAGGGAAAACCCAACCCTTCCGGTGGGGCGATCGGAAATACGGAAGGGCGCGAAGTCGAAACTTTGATTGGGTAGTGGATTGTGGGGGGAAAACGGAACGGAAAAAAAAAAAATTTTTCGAATTAAGCCTTTCCGATTTGTAAATTTCCAAAATGGATTTTATTTCCGAGGGGTAACTTCCCCCGCGTTGTCGTGTTGACCCCCTATGATTTTTTTATTGTCCCCCCCCCGGTCGGACCCGCATTGTTCCTTTTTTTTAAGCCATCTTTGATTCTCTTTGGAAATGAAAACTGTTTCTCATTGAGGAGGGGGAAACCGGGAAAAAATGTACTTGAAATTACTATGTAAATGAATGAAAATTTTTTCCAGCTAGTGGATTGGGAAAGTTTGACCCCCACGGAGAGAGGAACGGAAAATAATTCTTGAAAACAAACCTTTTTATTTTGCTTGAAAATTTTCATTTAGTAAAATTTTTCCCGGGAGGGGGGGGAAAGAAAGTTATTGTAGTGCGCCCTTTTGGGTTTTTTGGAGAGATTGGGGTGCACGGGGTGAATGCTGAGCTGAGTGTGTCAGCATTGGCTCAGTTGACAAATTACTATTTTGCCCAAATTTTTTCCCCTTTAATTGTTTTTCTCCCCCCTCCCTAACCTTTTCCCCCCCACCATTTCCCCTTCCCCCTATTTTTTTTGACAACTAACGGCTTTAAACCCCCACCCCCCCCACCACCACCTCACCCCTCCCTTCTACCCCCCTTTTCCTCTTTTATATATAGCCATCCTTTAACATTGAAGATCACTTTACTTTCCCTTGTTTAATCTCTATCCGGATCAGTTGTGGATGGATGTAGTATTCCCCACCAAACACACATGCACGCACTAAGATGCATGCATACATGCCCCACACACAATAATATTATATATATATATAAAAACATTATTATATTATAATATATAAAATATATATATATATATATTATATATTTTATATAAAATTTATATTATATAATAAAGTTTCCCCTTTTGGGCCCCCTTTACTTTGTCCCCCATCTCAGACCCTTTTGCCGTCTCCCCCCCCCCCCCCCCCCACCCCAGCCTTTCCTTTCTTTTTTAAAAATCCCCCCCCCCCCCTTTTTTTCTGTTTTTTTTTCCCCTCTCCCCCTTTTTCCTTCTCTCTCTGTGAGTGGGGGGTGTTGTGTGGTGTGTGATGTGTGGGTGTAGCTGGTGGCCATGAGTGCATGTGTTTCGCCTTGCATCAACATTACAGCATGGCCTCATTTTTAAAAAGACAGGAATTTCCGTAAATATGTCATTTTCCCTTTAGTCACACACACAACATCATGCATGCACAACGCACCAGACAGCGCTGACGCACACACACACACACACACACACACACACACACCATTTAAGATTTTTACCAATCCGTCTGCATTGTTTTTCAGTTTCTAGAGGGTTTTTTTGGGGGGTTTTTTTTTGTTGTTTTTGCTCTCTCCCATTCGTTTTGTGTGTGTGTGTGTGTGTGTGGTGTTTTGTGTGTGTGTGTGGTGTGTGTTGTGCGTGTGTGTTTCTGCTGCACCGCCGAAAATAAAGGGAAAAAAACGGGCAGACGACCCCAGACTGACTTAGAATTAGGGTTTGCACAGTATTTCTAAAAATGTGTGGTTTGCTTCCCTATATCCAGGGGGGGAACTGGTAAACCCACAAAAAGAGGGAAAATTTGGGGGGGGCCGGGGCATGCCCCCCCGGAAAATTTTTTTTCTAAGATGCATATCTGTGCAATCTGTGTATTTTGGGCAAATAAATGAACATTCAGAGAGCATAAAATGTTTTTTTGGGACAGGTTTTCATCTATAGATCACATGCAAACATTAAAAATACTCACCCTACTTCGAAAAAAGAACTTGAAATGGATGCCTGCTTTCGTTTACAGGATGAGTCCTTTCCTGAGCTGGACTGTGGTGCTGCCCTCTGTGATTCACATCCGATGAGTCCTGTGTATGTATGTGTGGTGTGTGTGTGTGTGTGGTGTGTGTGTGGTGTGTGGTGTGTGTGTATGTGTGCGTGTGCATGTGTGAATGCGTGTGTGGCATTATACAATTTTGTGCGTGATATTCTGTGTGTGTGGGCGCGCGTGTGTGTGTGTGGTTGTGTGTGTGTGTGTGTGTGTGTGTGTGTGTGTGTGTGCATGTGTGAATGCATGTGTGCATTATACATTTTGTGTATGATTTCTCTGTTGTGTGTGTTTGTGTGTGTGTGTTGTGTGTGTGTGTGGTGTGTAATGGGGTGTTTGTAAGTGGTGTGTGTGTGTGGCAGTGTGATGCGTGTGTGCATTATATATATATATAGTTACCTGATCTGTTATCCTTAACTTTTCTCTGATATAATGTGTGTGCGTGTGTGTGAATGTGGTGTGTGTGTGTTGTGTGGAGGAGTGGTGTGAGAGAGAGAGAGAGAGAGAGAGAGAGAGAGAGAGATGTGTGTGTGTGTGTGGTGGGGGTGTGGGTGTGTGAGGGGAGAGAGAGTCAGACAGACAGAGAGATAGAGATGAGGGAGGGAGGAGAGAGAGGGGGGGGAGAGACAGAGAGAGAGAGAGGGTGTGTGTGTGGTGTGAGAGAGAGAGGAGAGAGAGAGAGAGAGAGAGAGAGAGAGAGAGAGAGAGAGAGAGAGCTGAGTCAGACAGAAGAGAGTCAGACAGAGAGAGAGAAGAGAGAGAGAGAGAAGAGAGAGAGAGAGAGAGAAAGAGGGAGAGAGAGAGGGAGGGGAGAGATAGAGAGAGAGGAGAGAGAGGGAGGGAGGAAGAGAGAGAGGGAGGGAGGAGAGAGAGAGGGGAGAGAGACAGAGGGGGGGGGGGGGGGGGAGAGAGGGAGGGGAGAGAGAGAGGAGACAGGGACAGAGAGAGAGAGAGACCAGAGAGAGAGAGAGAGAGATAGAGACGTGCTTTCCTTCAAGTGTGGTGTTTTCCCAGCGAAGTATGACACGCTCTTTGTGCTTGGCACATTTCACGTGGTCTTGCAGTGCAACAAGCCCACGACTGGAGTAGTTGACTTCTTTTTCACACAGAGAACAAAAAGCGAGTCCAGGAGCCAGAATTTTTCTCATGAATGTACACAGCCTTTCGTTGTCTGCTGTCTTCTCCATCCACTCCCATCTCCATGGATTTTTTATGTTGCTTTCGTCAAATTCTGAAGCCCGCGCTTTACGATGTCTCGTCGGTAACGCCATTTTGAATGTATCCCACAGTTCTTAGCGCCGGATATAGGCCTACTGTATCCTGCTAGACAGGCCATCTGATTACCGAAATCGACCGTAACCGAACAAGAGATAGGCCCTATCTCCGCGAATTTCATTTTCCGAGGGAATAACATTTCAAATCTGAGGAAATCTTTTGCTTCTACCGCGGAATTCCGCGGATCCGAGAAATTCCACCCCTGTATATCTTAATGATTTAAAATCTACATGATTTAAACCATGGCCATTGATGGGCATTTTTTTTTG
>JAFLJL010006749.1:5000-12500 GCA_018398815.1 Conus ventricosus
CTGCTTGACTGCTCACTTTTGGCCTGATCCGTCCCGGTCTGGTTTTTCCTGTCTTGACACACACTTCAAAGCGACTGTCTAAGGCGGTGTGGTAAGAATCTGTTGGGCTGTTTGGCTGTTGGGCTGTTTGGCTGTTGGTGTTGGGCTGTTGGGCTGACTAGTACTAGTAGGTAGGTCCCACCCAACAACAACCAGCTTGAGACCAACAGCAAGAGATAACCGCGTCAAGATCATGAGTAGTAATGATCAATCATTCTTCTGTCTTTTGAAATCCGATAGGAAAGAAGTGAGAGAGAGAGAGAGGGAGGAGTGGAGAGAGTGAGAGAGCTATGGACTTGAGAGAACTATGAAGTGTGGTGTGGGGTGTGTGTGTGTGATGTGGTGTGCGTGGTGTGGGGTGTGTTAGATGTGTGTGTGTGGAGAAGAGAGAGAGAGAAGAGAGAGTATGGACTTAGAGAGAACTATAAAGTAGTGTGGTGTGGTGTGTGTGGTGGTGTGTGTGTGTGGTGTGTGAGAGAGGAGAGAGAGGAGAGGAGAAGAGAGAGAGGAAGTGAGAGAGAGAAGAGAGAGAGAGATGAATAGAGAGGAGATCGAGAGAAGAAGGAGAGAGAGAGAGACGAGGAGAGAGACAGAGAGAGTAGAGCTATGAAGAGAGAGAGAGAGAGAGAGAGAGAGGAGAGAGAGAAGAGAGAGACGAGAGAGACGAGAGAGACAGAGACGAGAGAAGAGGTATGAACTAGAGGAGAGAGACAGACAGACAGACAGAAGAGAGAGAGAGAGAGAGAGAGAGTAGAGAGGGACGAGGACGAGGGAGAGAGGAGAGGTATGAATTAGGGTGCGTGAGAGAGTGAGGGAAAAGGGAGACAGAGAAAGACATGTGACAGCAGAGACAGAGACGAGACAGTAGACGAACGAGTGAGAGAGAGCAGAGAGAGAGAGAAGTAAGAGAGAGGAGAAGAGAAAGAGGAGAGCTGAACTTGTGTGTCTGTGGTAGTGCGTGTGTGCGTGGTTCAGGTGTGCGCGGTAGTGTCGCTGGGTAGGGCGTGTGTGTTGGGTGAAGGGACCGGCCTATTGGAAAAACATTCATCAATCAGAGCCGGATGCTTGTGTCACTTGTCAAACGAGTGCACAGAGCCATCTCAGACAGGGAAAAACAACTGATGCAAAGCCTATAAAGGTACTCCCAGTTTCTCTTGAATATAGCATGATGCAAAGCCTATAAAGGTACTCCCAGTTTCTCTTGATAAGCATGATGCAAAGCCTATAAAGGTACTCCCAGTTTCTCTTGAATAAGCATGATGCAAAGCCTATAAACGTACTCCCAGTTTCTCTTGAATACAAGTACTTTCTGAGATATTCCTATAAAGAAGAAAAACCGTTTTGCGCCGTTGTGACCAGCCGTTAGGAACGGCTCTTCTGGTAAAATCAAAACTTCGGGCATCATCCGTGACCATAATGAAACGTACGTACACATTTTCAGAAAGATCGGCCCAGACGTTTTTGTCTGGAGCGAGTGGAACACACTTTGACCACGGACAGACACACAGACAGACACACAGACTAGCATTTCTTCGTTCCATTGTAAAGTACTCCTGTTCTATAGAACTGGGATAAGATAAGCTATAAGATAAGATAATGTTGCTAACAGCCCAGCCGACCGCAAAGGGCCACATCAGGGCTGTCACCACGTTAAAATCAACTCACCAGTCATTAAAAAAAAAAAAAAGAAGAAAAAAAAAACCCTTTCACACATCTCTGTAAATGACATTGTCCAGAATACGTACCAGAAACTTCGTTAAAAATCTTTCTTTCGTAAAATCTTAAATCAGATGAAAAATGTTAATCTCTCTCAAAAACTCAGGATCACGTCAGGCGGGACATCCCTGAACAGGATCTTCATGGACTCCGCTGTAAAATGTTTGTGTCTCACATCGTGCAAGTCCAACACTCTAAAAGAACATGTTTCATTGTGAGTGGCACATGACATGGAATGACACCACGGAGCTTCTTCACTCTTTAAAAGGTAAGAATGGGTAAAATAACGAATGGCCGGTGTGCAGCCGGCACAGAACCGTTTATAAGAACTGGGAATACAAAAATAGCATACCACATGGATGCGCGCTTGAGACAGATAGAGCCACCGTCTGAGTAACGATCTACTCAAGTGTTTATTAAAAAAAAATATATATATATATAAAAATAAAAAAGAGTTGGGTAGTGAGGACAGACGATGGAAAGGAGAAAGGCAATGAGTGAAGTGGGGTGGGGGGTGGGGTGCAGGGATTGAAATAATGACCATTTTAGTAGCCCTGCTCATCACGTGGCCTGACACTGGGCAGTCACGTACTATTTTACTGAAATAACAGGAACAAGAGTTCGATCTGGTTGCAGTCACGTACTATTTCACTGAAATAACAGGAACAAGAGTTCGATCTGGTTGCAGTCACGTACTATTTTACTGAAATAACAGGAACAAGAGTTCGATCTGGTTGCAGTCACGTACTATTTCACTGAAATAACAGGAACAAGAGTTCGATCTGGTTGCAGTCACGTACTATTTCACTGAAATAACAGGAACAAGAGTTCGATCTGGTTGCAGTCACGTACTATTTCACTGAAATAACAGGAACAAGAGTTCGATCTGGTTGCAGTCACGTACTATTTCACTGAATAACAGGAACAAGAGTTCGATCTTTGGTTTTTGTCAGTTCATTGTGACTACTATTTCACTGAAATAACAGAACAAGAGTTCGATCTGGTTGCAGTCACGTACTTTTTTACTGAATAACAGGAACAAGAGTTCGATCGGGTTGCAGTCACGTACTTTTTCACTGAAATAACAGGAACAAGAGTTCGATCTGGTTGCAGTCACGTACTATTTCACTGAAATAACAGGAACAAGAGTTCGATCGGGTTTTGCAGTCACGTACTATTTCACTGAAATAACAGGAACAAGAGTTCGATCTGGTTGCAGTCACGTACTATTTCACTGAAATAACAGGAACAAGGTTCGATCTGGTTGCAAAGTGCGAAGCGACTGCAGGTGAAATCTAAAAAAATTTTTTTTTTAAATGATCGATAAAGCTCCGCCAAAAAACATCAACCCAAAACCAAAAAAACCCAAAACCAACCAACCAACCAACCAACCAAACAAAAAAAAAACAAAAAAACCAACCCCGTGGGCACACGAATCACAAGAAGAAAAAAAAGCACGCGTTTCGCCCTCTTAGGTCTTCTTCAAGCAAGATACACAACACTCAAGGACAAGGAAAGTGAAGAACGAGCGATCCCATTTCATCTTCATCCAGTTCGGCAGCAAGATGGGCGATGCATCAGAGCAATGTCATCGGATGGATTCAACGCCTATTTTGCGCCGAACTGGATGAAGATTAAAAAAAAAAAGTGATTGCTCGTTCTTCATTTTCGTTGTCCTGGGTGTTGTGTATCTTGCCTGAAGAAGACCTCAGAGGTCGAAACGCGTTCGTGTTTTGTCTTGGGATTCGTGTGCCTACGTTTCTTTCTTTTTTTTTTTTTTTTTTTTGCGGAGCTTGATCAATAATTTTTCAAACAGGAACAGGCAACAACAACAACAACAACAACAACAACAACAACAACAACAACAAAGCAAACAAAAACTCGGAGATTAAGTTTAAAACAGTCTTGTATACTGTTGAGTTTGTTCCGTTTTTAAGTCCCCTTCATTTTTTTTTTCTTCATACAAACCAGACAGGCCTCAATGTTCCCGTGAAGGGAGAAATGTCCAAAATATAATCTTTTGGAATGATGATCAGATAATATCTCCATGCACTATTAATAAAAACATGCACTATAAATAGCAACATACACTATAATTAGTAACATGCACTATAAATAGTAACATGCACTATAATTAGTAATATGCACTATAAATAGTAATATGCACTGAAAGTAGTGATGTCATCAGATTTGCCAGTAGAACTTTCGACTTTCCCACTGTCCATTCTCTGGCTAGCTGACCCATTCGTCCCTACGGAAGAAAGTGAGTTTGTAGATGACCAGCTGAATACGGAAGCACGTGTACACACACACGCGCCGCGCGCGACGCACACACACACACACACACACGCACGCACGCACGTACGCACGCACGCACACACACACACACACACACACACACACACACATACACACACACACGCACGCAAGTACGCACGCACGCACGCGCGCGCGCATACGACACACAACACACACACACACACACACACCATACACGCACGCACGCACGCGCACACACACACACGCACGCGCGCACGCTCGTACGCACGCAGACACACACACACACACACACACACACACACACACACACACACACACACACACACACACATAAAACAACACGTAAGCCTACCGCCAAACACTCCCCCCCCCCCACCCTCCCCACCCTTCACCCTCCTCCACCAAAGTACCCAAGGTACCCTTCTCCTTTCTACCTTTCCTGTTATATTTAAAAATTGAAAAAAAAAAAAAGAAAGACAGAAAGAAAGACAGACAGAAAGAAAGACAGAAAGAAGAGACAGAACAGAAGACACAGAAAGAAAGACAGACAGACAGAAAGATAGACAGAAAGAAAGAAAGAAAGACAGACAGACAGAAAGACAGACAGAAAGAAAGAAAGAAAGACAGACAGAAAGACAGACAGAAAGAAAGAGAGACAGACAGAAAGACAGAAAGAAAGAAAGACAGAAAGACAGAGAGACAGAAAGAAAGACAGAAAGACAGAAAGAAAGACAGAAACAAACTTAGAAAAAAAAAAAAAAACGAAAAAAAAAGAAAAGAAAAAAAAAAAAAAAAGCGTCTGTGACCTCCAGCGAACTTTGACAGCCTCCACAGCGAAAGGGAGCAAACAATACCGGGCTCCAAAAATAGCCCAAAATCGATGACGTCGCCACTGCCATGTGCTGTGCTGCTGCTGTGCTGCAAGCCATAGGAAGAGGAGAACCCGAAACGGAACCAGTGAATCCATCATCGCTCAGCTCTTAAGGCCTGCTGGAGTCACCTCCCGTGTTTCCCCCCCCCCCCCCCCCCCCCCCCCCCCCCCCCCCCCCCCCCCGTCTCCTCCCCGCCCCCCTCTTCCCCAGGCGCACCAAGGTGAAGGCCGAGTGGACAGGGGCGATACTAGTGGTCAGTTGTTGGAGAAGGTGGCGGCGACACGGCCTGAGGTTGGGGTCAGTCTGTACTAAGGTACTACTGGTGAGTGGTCGGCTGGTATGGCTGGACAGTGGCATCAAAAGAGGGCTCATCATAATAGTTAATGGAGGGCGGTGTGGTGTGGGCCAGGGTGGTATGAAAGTCTGTCAGAGTCAAAACGTTTGTAAATTGGGACATTGATCACACTTGACTAGGTCTTTTTTTTTTTTTTTTTTTTATTTTTAAAAAGGGAACAGTTGTGTAATTTGAGGGTAAAGTTAGCCAAAGACCGAAACAACACGGATCAAACCCAAACAATACACAACGTTTCGACTCTTAAGAGTCTTTTTCAAGTGACATAAAACAGAAGTTGTTTCAAAAAAATGTTTACAAACACTTCTGTTTTTTTTTTTAATGTTACTTGAAAAAAGACTCTAAGAGTGGAAACGTTGTGTATTGTTTTTTGGTTTCCTTTTGACCCCCCCCCCCCCCCCCCCCCCCAACCCTTTTTGTTTCGGCCTTTGTTACTTTACCCTCAGATTACATAATTGTAAATTGTAATAGTTCAAAACGGTGTCACCATTCTGTCACGAGCACTTCCGAGCACTGTGCGGACAGCTTTGAGGGGTGGGGGTGGGGTGGGGGTGTAATGTCTTGAGAAATAATTAATTACCTCGTACTGGTTAAGTCCCCTGGTGGAAGTCATTCTGCACTGACTGACTGCTTGTGGCTGAGCGGAGAGAGAGAGAGAGAGAGAGAGAGAGAGAGAGAGGAGAGAGAGAGAAAAGAGAGAGAGTCATGTTTTCATCAAATTGAACGGTCATGTTTGAATCATTCTGCATCATCAAACTACTTATTCATGGCTGGGTGAATAGTCTGCGAGAGTAATGTCGTTAAAAAAACCAAACAAACCCACCTAACATTATAATAGTTGAAGTCATTCTGCACCGACTGCTTAAGGCTGAAATGGAAAGGATGAGACAGCAGGAGTGTTTGTACAGAAAGTAACTGTAGCAGCATTAAGTCATGATAAACACTTAGCAGCAGCAGCAGAAACAACAACAGTTCACCAGTAGGCTTCGTAGTCGCTGGCAAAAAAACAACCCCCCCCCCCCCCCCCCCCCACACACACACACACACACAAAAAAAAAGAAAAAAAAAAAGGTGGTATTAGCAAAGGTAATCGCAGCAAAAGCAGTAGAAGCATGTAATATTTACTGCAGCAACCGCATTAATGATAGTAGTCATAGTAGTAGTACTAGTAGTAGTAGTAGCCGCCTTAGCAAACACAGAAACAACAGTAACAATCGAAGCAGCAACAGCAGCAGGACAGTTGTAGTACTAGTAGTAGTAGTAGCCGCCTTAGCAAACACAGAAACAACAGTAACAATCGAAGCAGCAACAACAGGGATAGTAATAGTAACAGTAGTAGTAGTAGTAGTAGTAGTAGTAGTAGTAGTAGTTAGTAGTAGTAAGCGGCAGCAGTAGCAGCAGCAGCAGCAGCAGCAGTTGTAGTAGTTGTCGTACGAACAATTGTAGCAGCAGTAGTAGTAGTAGCAGTAACAAACAGGAGTAGTAGCAGTTGTACGATCCGTAGCAGTATAGTAGTAGTAGTAGTAGTAGTAAGGTAAGCGCTCGTAGTAGTAAACAACGGCGGCGACCGTGATATTTCTGACGTGACAAGATGGCGCCAGCCTTGCTCGTAAAAGAACACCTCCATCTGCCGCTGTTATCGATTCTCCCCTCCACCTTCCCCTCCAAGGCTCCCCCCCCCCCCCCCCCCCCCCCCCCCCCCTCCCGTCCCCCCCCTTCCCCCTCCCCCAGCCATCCTCCATAGTCTCCTACACCGCCACCCAACCCCCCTCCCCTCCTCCTCCACCCGCCTGTCCCTATCCGTTTCTTCTTTCATCTGTCCTCTTTCTGCATTTCCTTCTTCTTCTCCCCCCCCCCCCCCCCCCCCCATCCTCCCTTCCCCTCACCCCCTCCTCCCCTCTCCTGACGTTTTGTACCTCTCGCGAGCGAGTGCATCCATGCACGCACGCACGCACGCTCGAGCGCTCGGGCACACACACACACACACACACACCACACACACACACCACAGAGGCATGTACAGACACATACACACGCGCACAGGGACTAATCCTGCACGCACATTGATTCAGTTTTTAGTACCTGCTTGCTCAAACACTCTATTATGAGATTTTGGCTTCTGACTCTCCGCGTGCGCGTGCACTTTAGTGTGTGTGTGTGTGTGTGTGTGGTGTGTGTGTGGTGTGTGTGTGTGTGTGTGTGTGTGTGTGTGTGTGTATCAGTTTGTCTGTGTATGTCCAT
>JAFLJL010006750.1:0-11554 GCA_018398815.1 Conus ventricosus
CAGTGTATTGATTTCATTTTTATTACACCTTCAGACGTATTTTGGACTGAACTGCGAGCGCAATTACCAATGACAAAACCGTTTAATTCCATTTAGCAACAAATAGACATGAAGGCTTTTGTAAGGATCTGTAACGAATTCAATAATAAATGTCAAGACAGACTTTAGACAAAAGTCAGATCTTAATCATGGCTTAGTGCACTCTTTATTTGTATGGGGCGTGCACCAGAAAGTAGAAACTATGACTGGAATCCTCCTTACACCATCTTTCTTCAGGACAGGCGTTCACCTTGGGTCCATAGAGCAAGAGCATAAAAACAGCATGGACAACATTTATCTTCGACACTTATGGGACTAACTAAAGGGGGAATAGTACGAATAAACGACTCTATTCGTACTTTACGTTTGTGTTTGCTAAGGTTGCAAGCAACAGACAAGGTCGAGGCATAACTAATTCTTCTACTGGCTTTGAAATGCACAAAAACAATACTTAGCAATTTAGAGGACGCCATTATATTCTACAGTTGATTTAGATTCAAGTATAAAAGGTCCCCAGGGATACCAAAATATTTTACAATACCGCAAGACGGAAAGTAGACTTTGCTTGTGGGCACTGGTTATACATGCTGCCTTGCTGACCTTAGATCCAGGTAGGGAACAATTAATAAACTACAACAATGAAATTATAATAGCAGGCAATGAACAGTAGGTTGTGGAAAAAAAGACATTTTTTTATACATATATTCTGGGCCCAGTATAGTACAAACAATAAAAAAAACACTCAAGTTTAAGTCATCCAATCCCTAAGGCCCAAAGCCCAAAGAGTGTTTTGATGACAGTTGGACTTTAGTTCGAGATGGACATGGGAATATGAAAGACAGCATTTGTGGAGGTTGTTGATAACTGGCCTAGGATTACTTGGTCTTTATATTACGAAATAGTACCCTACTATTAAGTGAACATAATGCCCATAAGTGCTCGGGCCCCCATAAAGCCAATAACTTTGCTGGCAGTAGACAAATGCCAGCTAACGATACTCTGGATATACCAGGTAAAGAGTCTTCTAGCTTTACCAGCTAATTTTTTTATAAACTCGCAAGATGACAAGCTATTTTTTTACCCATGTTTTTAGGAGATGGCGATGGAGGCAACGAAACTTTGCACTCCACCACCGCCTGTATTTAGCCATCACCAGTGTACTTATTGCAAATCCTAAGGCAGTTATACGCTTTGTAATGTGACCACCTTGCTCTATAAAACAGTGTTTTTATTTTCTTTCTGCTAGCGTTGTCTCTTCATAATAAAATTCTTTGATAGTTTCTATTATTCTGTTCACCTTGTGTTTTTTTTTTTTTCCGTATTGTTCTCGGTTAGTAGACAATGCTTCTGTCTTTCTGATCTTTGTTGTTCAAGATCTTTTAGTTTTTTGGGTTATTCTTTCTTTATCACACGCCCTTAAGTTGGCGTCATCGCCTCACGAGTTTTTCTTTTTCTCTTTGTATATCCTCATTAGTACACCCAGTTTTGCTAAATTGTTGTCTAATTCACCTCTAACGGTTCTTTAAAGTACGATCAAGGGCTAATAAGTCTCTCTCAGGTAAGCAGTGGTTCGTGTATAGTTTTTAATGCTGTTTTTCTTCTTCAGTGAGTTTGCTCTACTGTATTTATTACTTTGACTGCTGTTTGATTTAAATCCTTCAATTCCATGGTTTGCATTTGGTTTATCTGTCGGGAGTTCTTGTAGTGTGTTTTGAAGTTTTGCAACTGCAATCCCTATCTAATTCTGGTTTAGTAAGGCCCAAGGCGATTTCGAACTTCCACTGAAGGGGTTTTTTGATTGTACCATGCCTACAAAACTTAGTTGAGTCTCGTTTATGTGTAAGCTAAAAAGGGTGTCCTTGCCTGTTTTTTACATACAAAAAATTTGTCTTCTTAACAACCCCCCCCCCCCCCCCCACATCGGCGTATATAGTTTTGGGAGGTTCTAGTCTCTAAACTTTGGTATATGATCTGACCTTACTTTATGTTAATTTCACGCCTTTGCGCCCACTCTATTCATACCGCAATGAGGAACGTCGTGCGCATGCTGTGTCAAAGGAGTCCTTTTCATCCTGTCGGCGTCTCTAAGATTCAATATTATCATAATCTTCTTCACCTCCAAGTCCCGTCATGTTTTTTAAATAATTAAATTTTTTATTTTGTTTTATAAAAATGACACAAGTATATGGCTCGAATTCTTGACCCGATAGAAGACTGAAAGACCCATGGCGTGAAGGGAAATAAACGGATTATTACTGTTCCAAATATTCCATCTACTATTGTGCAGATCATATTCTTACTGTCAAATTTTCCTGACCTTGGAGTGGATGATTTGATTGTGCCAGGCTCTGCACGGCTTTACTTTCAAAATAGAACTCGCTTCAACAACCTGACCCAACAGAACAGTTGTCCAGATCTGGGGCGGGCAATTGGTAAGAAAATTTCTATAAAACCTTGAGGGGGAAAGAAGTTATTTTCTTTGCACAATGCAGACATATTTTTAACCTTTTCTGAAACTATGGCTAACGCGAATGAAAGGAAGATCCTTGTGCGTTTCAAAGGAATCGAGCAATGAAGAAGCACTAAAACTTAGAATAGGCGCCGAACTCGCCTAAGGTGCTAAATGCAGCCAAAAAGGCTTTAGTTGTAAGTTATGCGTATGGTAATCGCTTTTCCTTTCCTTTAGATTTGAGTTAGTTGTTAAAAGCGCATGCCCATACCTTCAAGGGGCAGTAAAAGACAGATTGTCTACGAACTAACTTTTAATGACTACAAACGTGTTATCAGATCAAACAGACAACGATAGGCAAAGTACAGCATTTCTGACATCTCGTTAGGTTTGTTGTTGTTTGCAACTCTAATTTAGCAAGGCTGATTGAGCAACATTATGTGTCACAATTAGTTTTATATTACGAAAACGCGCGTCATCTATTCACATATCCTAAATGCAGGGCAGAAGCTATTATGGCATTTTAATCTTTGTGTCGCTGCAAAATCGCTTAAAGGTTTTTTATTGACATACCGCCCTCCTCTACTCTCTTGTGTGAAGATGAAGAACCATTCGCAAGTGCAAGTGAAAAGTTTTTTTAATCCAAATATAACGAAAGGTACATGTACAATTGACGGCAGTCCTAACCAAATCTATGCTAGGGAACTTAGACCTTATCATCATTTTGACGAAATAAGAAAAAATGTGTGGGGTGGGAGGGGTAGAAGTCACAACAGCAGCCTTGTCGTCTAAAGATCTACACCTTCCACAGTGGTTAGGCTTGATGATTATTTAACATCAAAATACGGTTTATGGATTTGACCTAATGTCAACAGAGGATATCAGTTTACATGGAGTGGGGACATCGTTTTAAGGACGATTAAACATTCAATTGAGAAAGAAAAAGGAAGCCGATAAAACCGCTTAAGTACATTTGCTTTTATTAATTGATGCACAGATGATATATTACACAAGAAAAGATTAGACCTTTGTAGAATACTAAATTATTTTTTCATTTTTAAAAAAGATTGTCTGTTCAAGTTTATCAATTGTGCCTACAGCACCGTTGAGTCGCCAAGAGAAGAGATAGTAGAAAACCCCCGGCATAAAAAACCTTTAGATTAAAAAAATTACACAAATGCAACAAAAAAACTAGAGCATGACCTTTCAAATACAGCAAAACAAACGAAGTATTCTGCTGCCTTTAATGCTTCGTTACATAGGTTATACTGGAGCCTTCAACTATAAGTGCTGCATCAGCAAGGAACGAGTGTTGGCCTTTTAGAATCGGGCATAGGCGCACCGCAGCTTGCCTTTAGGCGGGTTTGTCTTTAGCTCTCGGCCTGTGCTCATTAGATGTAGGTGCTGCTAGCATTAAAAATAATAATAATCTCCAAAGCACACAGCTTGGTTCACTAATTAAGCTAACTTTGTCTCAAACAGATTATAATAAATCACTAGCTGACTCAACATCACGGGATGAAGAATTTAATCGTTTAAGGCGATTTTGATGACTACAAAAGACAAAAGTTTGATCTTCAAAGAAAGCGAGGACAAGTTTTTCTCACAGCCAGACACCCGAGCTAGATAAAAAAGAATTGCTTAAAAAAAGTAAACGAAACAATAAAACTCTGCTCTAAACAGCTCACATTAACAACGCCAAAGGGTGTTTATACTTTGTTTATGAGTCAGAGCGCAATAAAGTCCATCGATATTGATTAATTATTTTTTTGATTTAAATAAATATTTTGGAGTTAGTAAAGAAATGAAACTCAGCATGGATAAGATATATGAAGGTCCCAGCGAATTGTTGAAGCATTGCTTAAGGAGGAGTGTGTTTATCAAGGAGCACTGAATGATATTGATTTTGAAGTCATTAATCCAGCAATCGTACAGGCATGTGTTGCTCATGTATTTCTCAAATTCCGGTAACTAACAATAGACCGCCTGTTAAAAAGTTATGTTAGCTGTTGTAATAGACTAGGTAACAATTAAATGAAGAAAATCTGGAAGTCTGGGTTTCAACTAAACATCAGGACTCTTCTTTCTCATAATGGAATTTCACCCGGTTGGGCAGACCAAACTGCTTACACAGTTTGATGTGGCCGCTCTGAAGAAGCCAAAATGAGTGGCTCTGGTTGGTCAGAGGGCGAAAGTCTTAAGAGACCAGATTAAAACAGGCTAAGTATGCGCCGATTGTAGGCAGTCTTACATTCCACTACCTCACAGCATTAGTTGCAAAAATAAGAGCAGTTCTAAACATAAGAATACAGACGACAACAAATGTTTATGTCGTGTGTTTCTCGCAAGGCTGCCATCACGCCCGCAAAGCAGCAGAAAGAGTGTCTAACTATCACCCTTACATCTATGTTCTTTACTTTAGTGGAATATTCCTTTCCTGTTAGTGTAGATCAAATTGATCAGTTTGAAGAACCAAAACAAACCAAATAACTGTCTATTTCTACACATGGGATGAGGTAACGAATCTACAGCCGATTAAAGTGTCCAAGAACAGTCATCGGATTGGCGAGCCAGACAAAAATCATGTTGACTTACTACTATGTTTTCGCCAGCGGGGCTACCGAATTACACATTGATACGCACAATGAGTAGATTATTGGCCCTTACTTCAAAATTGGGCATAAACAAGAATTTCTGTAGGAAAATGATTAAAAGAATGCATCCATTCAAGCCGCGCTATGAAACATATGAAACATTGTATCGGCCAATTTGACTGTTAATACAGAACTAATTACGCCTCCAGAAGGCTGTTAAAGTTAGTTTTAAGAACTGGAAACGGATGCAAAATTCTCCATTCGTAGTTTACGCAGACTTCGAGTCGCTTATTGTTCCTTTATGAAAGGGACCTGCGCCACAAAAATTTGAAAAACAGTCTTAATGTTAATCATCAGTATTTGTTCATTTGCCTTAATTATTGTTAGGTCGGATGGTAGCTCATTCACACCAGAATATTATTAGAGGACCAGATGCGGCTAGAAGATTTTTTACAGAGCATGCAGCAAGATGCGTAATGATTGTTCTAATAAATCTGAATTTATCTGAAATCATTTAAAATGGTGCCCGAAGACAAGAACAGTATGCCTCAGCACACATTGTTGGATTTGGGTTTAGGCTCTCATTCAGACCGCAGCGAATTCGAAAGTAAGAGTCCATGTATCACATTAGTGGAAAGTTCAGAGGAGCAGCGCACAGTAAATGCAATCTTCAACTAAAGTTTGATACTAAGAAATGGAGCTGCCTATATTCTTTCATAAACTAGGCGAGGTTATGACTCCACCTTATAATGAAAAAGCAGTGGGACGATGCCTTATCAGGGTGTCATGCATCGCACAGTCATCAGAAAAGTACATGTGTGTCACTTTTAAATACATGTCTTTTTTTGACTCTATGCAACACATGATGGGTTCATTAGAGTCACTGGCTAGGTCTTAAGTCCTGCCCAAATAACGGAAGCAATATTTTGAACCAACATGTTAGAAAGGGCGCTTTACCCTTATGAATACATGAAACAGTTGGGAAAGGTTTGATTGATGACCACTTCCACCTAAAGCGGTCTTTTCTGTCTTAGTAGGAAAGGACATCAGTGATTTGATTACCGCAAATGCTCAAGTTGCGTGGCAGAAGTTAGAGTTTAAAAAACGATGGGAGGTTATCATGACTCATACTTGATGGCTTATGTATGTTTGTTGGCGGATATTTTGAAATTATAGAAGACCTGCATGAAACATATAGCTGGATCCCGCGCATTACATTTCTGCGCCTGGGATGTAGGTTGGGACGCTTTCTTAAAGTTTACTGAAGAAGTACAGATTGAGTTATTGTCAGATTTACCAATGATTCAGATGATTGAAAAACGGATTTGGCGGCGGAGGAATTAGTTTGGTGTCGCATCATTACTGTAAAGCAAACAAACAAATACTTGGGCGACTATGATCCGAGTTAAAGGTCTAATATCTTATGTCATTTAGATGCAATACAATCTGTATGGGTGGGCAATGGCGCAATCACTTCCATTACGTAACTTTAAAATATGTACACAGGCTGGTGATCCGATAAATATTCAAAAAGCATTAAAGTGATTGGGCCAGTTTGACGCCGGTTGGATGTCAAAAGCGCGGCTACATTCTAGAAGTTGACTTAGAATACCCTCATGAACTCAATGACCTTCATAATGACTATCCATTAGCAGCAGAAAGCCTAAAGATGAATCCAAAGAGCCGCCTAAACTTGTGCCTAATCTTCGAGGCAAAAAAAATTATGTCTGTCATTACAGACTTCTACAATTTTATTTAAGACATGGTTTAAGTTGACAGCAGTTCATCGTATAATTGCTTTTGATCAAGAACAGTTCATGAAACCATACATCATGAAGAACACTGATCTAGAACTAAATCCACAGATGCTTCAGAAAAAGACTTTTTCAAGCTGATGAACAACAGCTGTTTGGAAAGACTATGGAGAATCCGCACAAGCGCAAAGATGTCAGATTAGTCACCAAAGAGAACGAAGCAATTAAGCTGACTTCAAAACCTAATTATCAGGACTTCAGAAGATTTCATGATCAGCTTTTTGGTATAATGATGAAAAAAAAGAAAGTCAAATTGGACAAGCCCGTTTTATTGGGTTTACTGTTTTAGAATTATCAAAGCTTTTGATGTTAGAATTTCTTTATGACTACTTTAAACCCCTGTATCCAGAGTCCAGAGTACTTTACACAGATACAGATAGTTTTGTTATAGATATCCCTACTGAAGACATCTATAAAGACATGGAATTAGAAGTAGCTAAAGGGCATGCGGATGGTACGACACATCCGATTACCCTAAAGATTCGCCTTTGCATTCAATTACTAACAAGAAGGTTTTAGGAAAGATGAAGGATGAATTATCTGGAAAGGTGATTAAGGAGTTATTGGTTTAAGTCGAAAATGTACAGTATTTCGAGCCAGGAGAAAACCATTAAGAAAGCAAAGGGAATATCTCGCAGTGTTGTGCAGTCAAACATATCACATGACAACTACAAAGAAGCATTGTTTGACAATAAGACTTTTCATCATGACAACGTAAAACTGCGATCTAATCTACATGAGATCAACACAACGGTTGTAACAAAGAAGTCATTAGATAGAACAAACACAAAACGTGTGTTTGTTAATCCAGAGTTTTCATATGCATATGGACATTGGAGAACGGCATAATTATATATATTCTTCGGGTTCATATTCGGCCCATATTTTTCATCAACTTATCTATAAAACAATCATATCATCCTCCAATTCAGACAAATTTTTCTCATGTTTGCTTGATGCGCTCGAATTTTTTTTATTATTTCAAGATATTCTTTCCCCCATGTTTGATAATCAAAATTTGGATTTGGTTGTAGGTGATCTGGATGCATTGCCATGTGCTGAGAATCCTCGCAAATGTTGCACTAATAGCAGAACTCAAATACAAATGATTCTTTTATTAGTTCGAAGGTCTTTTCATTTATCATTCGTGTATCATTCTGCGCTTCCTTCTGAGCTTCCATTTTAACTCAAATATATTTACGTAAATCAGTTAAAGCGGAACTGTGTCTGGTGGAATTATCTGCAGTTCCTCCTTCACAAAAGATCTTTGAGGAGCCGGTTGTTTTGTCGTGTCAGTTTCTTGTAAATAATACACGGGCGGATTCATCTTTACAATTCTTTTTATTTCATATGGATCAACGCTCCAAACTGGATCGGTTGCCCTGATGCGAGTATCCCCTTCTGCTTCCCCCGGCAAATAAAGGTACCTTACTTTTAAACCAAACGGCAATAGTTTGCCAGATGAAGACTCTCCTTCAACAACATCTATTGTTTGTTTTTTGATTGCTTGTACTGGTTTTAGCCCTTTAAATTCTTCATTATTCATTGCGCGTAAACTGAGGGCAGTCTTCTAACCCATTCTGTGTTGCGAGAATTGTCAATCAGTCTCTCTGTGATACTGGTAGAAAAAGTCTTTCAGCTAACTGTTTGTTAAAGTTTTCAACTAAAGCCTGTGATCTGTGAACTCCGGGAATGCCTCTTCTAATGGTAACTCTATGTTTTAACAATAATTGATTCACTCGCCTTTAAATTCTTTTCCATCATCGACTTGAATCATGCGAGGATAAGTTAGGGGCCTCGTTGGTATATCAGTTGTATGCAACAGCAACAGCAGAAGCACTCTTTTGTGTTAATGGTTCCGCATCTTTGTATCTTGAAGCTACGTCAATGACTGTGAGTGCGTACTTAAATCTTTTTCGTCTAATCGTATCATGAGGTAAATATAGAAGGTCCATTTGATGGGTGTCGTTCGGTATTGTGTTCACAAAGTGTGGTCTCTGTATTCGTCTAGGTGCAGGTAAATAAATTTGCCAGATCGCTTGTTTAGATAACCATTCTTTGCTGTTTGTTCACTGACTCCGCTGCTTGGCTTAGCTTTTTAATTGCGTTATTCCCTTCCAATATCCTTTTGGCGAATAATAGATTTTGTTCATTTTTATTCAGCCAATATTATGCGCAACAAAATACACGACGTCATACCAACGGCAATAAACGCGATTTCTTGCATCTTTTGTTTTTCTGATGGTTGATAAAAGTCCTGAATTTTGGTGGGGGCAATGTCTCGATTGGTTTGCCTGTTACAAGATAATATTCTTTTATTGCTTGATCAACATCTTTAAATGTGTAAGCTGCATGTCCCTGTTTTTTCAGTGTGTGTTAATAAAATCTAACTGCTCAATTCTCTGCTTTTCATAGTTGATCTTGTGCGCTGCTAGTTGCTCCATAGCTTTGTTATGTCTTTTTCTCTCGCCGTCATCCCGTAGTTTACTAAACGCGTAATTACTTCCGCTAAAAGCAAGCGCATTCACCACAGCACCACCTATCATCATTACGAGTGAAGCCATTTTTTATAAATGTATTTTTTTTACATATTTATATTCTCTGGAATTATTCCTTGCTTAACTAGAAAATCTTTCGTAGCAAACGAAGCTGTAATAACAGCAATCAGTTTTGCTGAATCCTCAAAGTCTAGTTTGCCAAGATCTGCCGGTTTATTTTTAACAAGCTTTTACCAAGCATCGTGTATCCTACACTTAGCCTCCAATAACAGCAGAATGGTATACAAGGTTGGCAAAGTTTTTTTCGGTGCTCATTTTAAAAAATAAAATAATTATAATTAATAAAAAACATGAACAGCGATGATCTACTAAGCTACAGAGCGCTAAACCTTCTGAACTTAAATGAAGAAGTTGATGACCAAGCTATTATGCTCCAAAAGGAAAGGCTGTATTCTTTGGCAGCATGTGGAAAAACAAAACAGTTCCTCGAACTGAATTCAGCATTGAACAGATTCAACAGATGTCGCCACAAGACATTTAAAGTATCATAACAGGTATGAAGCGCAGCTGGGGTCAGAATGGTAAAAAGTGTGGGCAAACGGTTCTTAGTTTGTACACTAAACTAGTTAGTAGATTTGCGCCCATTGATTCTGAACAAGACTTATGTATGATTTAACGCAGGATCCAGTTTTAACAAAGTCATTAGAGTCTCTAAGCTGTGATCTTATTACAGATTTGGAACATTGTTATCGCCATTAATCATGGGATTAATTACTTTTAATCATATAGATTTTATTTCCCTTCAAAATGAACGAGTCGGAAAATCAGCAGAATCAGAAAACACTGAATCAGGTAGAGATAGTGACGAGTGAAAAGCTAAAGCATCCTGGGCGTGTTGCAGCAGGAAAAAGAGTAGCAGAGTTAAACAGACAAAGAAAATTAAAGTTACAATCACAGAATATAACTCATAATGAAAACATAACACCGCCAACGCCAACAGTTGATTCAATGCCAGCTCCAGAACAAGAGCAAGTTAATTCAAGGTCTACAGCACCAAAGTCTTCATGGAATATTGAACTTAAAACAGTTGTCATTTTTGGCGCCATTGCTGCTGCTGGGGGCGGTTATTACGGTTATAAAATATATAAACAATGGCAACAAAAACAAAAGCAGTCAAAAAAATCTGAACCGCTAAATACAGAAGACAACAGCACGCCAGCACCGCCAACAACAAAAGATCGTTTTGATCCATTTCAGATGGAATAATATTTTAAAATTTTTTGATAAAAATAGATCATGGCGGATTATTATTTGTTTAAAATGATGAAGTCAATAAATAAAGACATGGAGTCTATAAAAGACATTTCCATAGACCAGAATTGTAATCAATGCGGTTGCTTAGGATGTAAGAACTTCATTAAGATCTATGCTGACCGATCTCACGCCAAGGGCGTTAAGCAAGACATCCTCGACGATAACGCGTTTTTTTGAGGCGTGTGTGTACTATATTAGACATCTACTATTTAAGATAAAAACATAAATTGTTTTTTGATAATTATAAGATAACTTGAATAAGAACTTGGTTGTACTTAAAGGATGACTTGAGAAGTTACTTGATCAAGAACTTATTAAGAACTTGAAGTAACTTAATTAAAAACTTAATTAAGAACTTAATTAAGAACTTAAGAATAACTTAAGTAAGAACTTAAAAGTGACTTGAGTGTGTGCATTCGTGGGGTGGGGGGTGTGCATGCGTGGGGTGGGGGTGGGGACGTGCGTGCGTAGGGTAGGACAAAACACACACACAAACAACAACAACACAAACAAACAAACAAACAACAAACAACAACAAACAAACACACAATAGACAGGACAGTGCTTGTGGGAAAGTGAAGGGGGCTTTTTGTTGTTTACACTTGAACGTTGTAAATTCAAGGCAGCCGCCGAAAGCACTTATCAAAGTCCTGAATCAATAATCACAGGATCTGTTTCAGTTCAATCGGCGGCCACCGAAGGCAGCCTTTAGAGGTGAAGGAGTGTTGGCGCCGCTCCAGTAGGTGGGGTAGAGGTGGGCTTTGTGGGTCAATCGGCAGAGTTTGGCGCTGATTGGCCTAGTTATTGTGGCGTAAGTAAAACTCGTGTGAAGTCGCATGGGTTAAC
>JAFLJL010006751.1:0-39637 GCA_018398815.1 Conus ventricosus
TCTAAAACAGCCGGCGGCTTGTGTTCGTTGCGCGCAAATAATGATCTGAATCCTTGACCTGTTTGTACCTCAAAGGCCTTCGCGCACACTTCTCTTTTCGGTGGCATCCCATGTTTCGCACAGCTCAGTACCGCGGACGGCCGTCCTAGCCATGACTTGTCGATGATGTAGCTGTGGTGGAAAGGATGGTGAAGAGCTCGCCCATGGATCGGGCTCTGTTTTGCAGGCTGTTGCTGGCGCCCTAGATGGTGATCCAGCCAAAGCTACAGGCGTAGATTGCAGCAGGTGACAAGGGTTGTCTGCCAGTGGAGTGCCCTGGCAAGATCACAGGTGTGGTTGGCTTGAGCATGGCACACCGTTGTTGGTGTTACGCCGTGCTTGCGGCTGAAACAGGAGATAGTTCATCTATCATATCAAGTCAGGGGAAGCACTTATGCTGGCGTTGTAAAGACCCTGTCCTTTTGAGCTGATTTCAATGATGCTGTGGTGGCATGCTGAGCTCATAAAACTGGGTGCACATGGCGGCACGCAGCTCAGCACTGCAGATCCAGCTGCCACAGCATAGCTGCGCCAGATCTGGGCTTTGTGGATTGGGGACTGTGAAGCAGATCTGGAGGGCAAACCAGAGAGAGCTCTCCTGCTGCTCTCTTAAGCCACGTCCGTACATGCACTGTGTGCGTACTTGCGCAGGGGTCACATTGATGCTCCTCTGAGTGCAGGTACAACTGCAAGTTCGAGCGCCTGGGGGTGGACCAAGGTGTGCGGACCTAAGGAGTGCTATGAATTGAGTGGCTTGACGGCATACCGTTTGCCACGTACGCAGCAAACAATGCATCACATCCACATGGACATTCTGTGCGGCTGTGTCCCAGGAAGGGGGTCAGCGCCCGTCGCTCAGCATTCATGACGACGTATTGGCACTTGCAGAAGTCAGGAGGAAAGCCATCCAGCAGGCCCGCCCCTGCTGCGTCCCCGGACATCTCCCCGACCCGAAAGCAACCCCTTCGTAAAGCAGCACAGGTGTGTCCATTTCAAACATGCTGATTTGATCTTTGAATCCACCGTCTCACTCAGCTCCGTACTGGTCTTGGATCGTGCGATGCAACCTTCCCCGAAGTCATCATGACAGCAAGGTACGTTTTTTGATAGTTTGCTGACTATCATTTTGCATGTGGTGTGCACCCTCTCGCAGGATTGCAGTCTTGAGGTACGGGAAAGTCTGGAATGCAAGCAATGCGAAGGGCCATTGCTGTGTTTGTACAGGTTGCACAGAAAAAGCGTAGCAGGAGCGTTTGTGCGTCTGCCAAGGTCATCTGGCCCAACGTTGCTGATCAGTGACGCTCCAGCTCTGTCGACTGTGGACGAGCAGACAAAAAGCGCTCTGCCAGAGTCCACAGCTGGAGCCAGCCACGCCACACGCACCTGCCCGGGGAAAGATTGCCACAAGTGGCAGCTACACCAGCCGGTGTGACCAGTCGCTGACTGCCGCTTGAAATCCATGACGTAGTGGGATCTGACAAAGGGCCATCTGGCGGATCGGGAGCAGAGGGTTGCTGATGATGATGCGCAGCATGCAACCAAGAGTACATGCTCCACGGCACGCAGTCAATGCCCTTGAAATGTTGTGTGCATGCACGTCTGGGGTGCGTGCACGCTTGGGGCGATCGTTGAAAGCTGATGTTCTGCAAGATTCCTCGTACCTGAGCATCTGCAATCGGTGCAGTAAGCAAGGACATTGCAGAGGCACCGCCGTCGGCACTGACGACCCAAGGTGGAGCTGAGGCCCTGCTCTTACTTCGGACCGGAGCACGTGCGGCACGTGATGAATTGAGAGAAAAAGCCGTCCATGAGACGTAAGCATGGCGATCCAAGGTAGCGATGCATAAGATGCAATGCAGTTCTCAACAGTCAGCTTTGTGGCGGCAAGGCAGCGATGATAGCTTCAAAGCAGCGACGGTGTGCTGCAGTGCTGTCCACGCCAGCGCTCAACAAGCGGAATAGACACACAAGACAGCGCTATGCGGAACGGCATGGACGCGTTCAGCGTTTCATGCTTCTGGCAATATCCGCATCAGATCATGTGTAGCCTGTGCGAGCAGCGCAATGGTTGGATCTGCAGCCACCGTGTGTCTGCGATCCATGTGACCAAGACTACCTCGTCAGGTTGATCTGTGTGGTTCAGTAGGGTTGCTTGTATTCTTGCTTTGATGTCGGTTGCTGCACTCATTCTGTAAGGACACGTGCAAGGCACGACTGCTGCACTCAAGACTTCCCACCGCACACAGGGTTCCGGAATCTACAACAGCTCCATGCTACAGAGAGACTTCGCCTTGCGCCGAAACACATTTCAAACCTATGCCACGGTGTGATCTTTATAGCGTTGTCGCAGTTTGGTTCCGTCGTGCCCATTACCACTTGCAGATACCAGACCGCGCAAGGTGCTGATATGAGCTGATCAATTTGACGCCGACACCCACCATCAGTCCACAGTCACTGGATCAATTACCAAGGCCCCGCTACCTCTCCAGGCAACGCCACTCGCAGGTCAATGCACTCCTGTGCGATCTGCGACCTCCAAGCCGCATCGCGCGCTGCATTGGAGCAGTGGGCGCCGCAAAGAGATCCACGTGTGCGGCTCAGGTTGCATCACGTGCTCCACCAGCGTGCGCATCATCACACAGTGACAACCGCAATCGGATCCGTTGCTTGCTGGTAGCTGCCGACGATATGCACGTCGACAATCTTGCTCTCGTACATGCTGGCGAGAGAAAACTCGGGGCGGATGTTGCTGACCGCAATGAACTCCTGCGCTTAGGGCATGCAATGTTTCTCCCACCAGGCTACAGGCGTGCGCTAGGACTCAATCAAGGCCATCCAGAGGTGAGGACATGTGCATTGCTTGCAGACAAGCGCTCAAGCATGCATAAGTCCATGCACTCCTCATACCTTTGCGAGCTCAGGCAGCGTGCCACCACCCATTCTGCTAGTTTTCGCAGCAGATTTCCAGCTTGCCGAGGTGCAGAAGCTCCAGGCAGCGAGTCGAAGTACGCCATCACGTTGTTCTGCAGGTCCACGGCGGCGCACACCTGCCAGCGTACACAACCGTGCGCAAGTGAAACGAGCAACAATAGAACCCGGATTTTTTTTGGAATCAGGATTGTAAGGCTGCAGGAAACTCTGTCTAAAAAAGCAATCAGCGTATAATGCCGAGCACCAAGTGTCAAAAACACCAGAGCGAAGAGTCCACAAGTACCAAGTGCCAAGTGCCAAGTACCCAGAAGGCAGCAATCCTGTCCAAGTGCCAAAGAAGCAGCAGCGCCACCCAGTGGGATGGACGATGCACGGGAAATGACTATTACCTGACACCGCCAAGTGTGCGCCCGAGCCGAGCCTAGATTCCCACACATGTGTGTCGGGCTTAATGTATCGAAGCGCCGCCGCCAGACCTCCACCTGTTCTAGTTTCACACCGAACTCTGTGTGCATGACCGCAACGCATGGAGCCCCGGCATGACGGTTGCATGCAGCCTGCCAATGCACACGTCTGAGCGACAATGCTGGTCGATATGACGGGCTGACGCTGGTCACTGCACATGGCGCGTCCTTGCAGGGCAACAGCATCTCTTCGAGATGGATTGGCACGCACTTGCAGCATGATGCAATGGGCAATGACGATGTCGCATGTGAGCCACTCCCCAGGCTGCAGAACCTGCAGATGTCGGCCGTACAGTGGCAGCTGCATGCCCTCGCAAGCCACCTGACAGATCAACACGTTGTGCATTTGGTCTGTCTGTGCCTCCGCCACCGTGATGGCCTCGCGCCTCCAGGAGAATGTTGCTGCAAGGCCATGGGTACAGGCAACCTCCACAATCTCGCCCTCGTTCTTGATACAGCCGTGGTGCAGGGTCACCTGGCACCGAGGGGTTTGCAGATGCCGCCGAGCCCACCGCTGCGCCATCGTCAGCACCACGAATGCGTTGGCCTGCTCTGCGTCATCGATGTCCTCGATGTCGGTGTCTGCATCCTGGTCATCGCTTGCCTCGCCATCACTTTGCAGCTGTAGAGCAGTCAGCAGATCAGCAACTGATACCGCATCATCCTCAGCTAGTGCGGCACATCCGTGGTCGGAGCAACAATCCGTTGTAGGCATCGCCGAAGCTGCAAGAGTGTCCTCTGCTAGCAGCGCCTGCTCTCGATGTGCTCTGCGGGCAGAATATGAGCAAATCCCGCAGGCTGCTGAGGCTGAAGCGCAGATACAGCCGCCTGCAGGTTTCTGATGCGCTGCTGCCTCCCCCTCAAGAGAGCCTGGTACTCGTGCTTGCGGTGGCGGAGCTCACCTCGGACAGCGCAAGTTCGCGAGACAGAATCCTGGCATGCTGTTGCTCGAGCAGCTCTGCAGTGTCCTCGTCATGGAGGAACTTGAGCTTGCCAGGAATCCTTGTGCCGCGATCAATGAGTCCCCTCTCCACCTCCGCTGCACCAGCGCAGAGCATCAACACGGCGCAGCGTGACACTATGTTCACCCAGGCCGCCGATCAGAGATGGAGAACGGATCCCCCGGCTTGGAGTTCAGTTGAGAGCGCACAGCTGCCTAAAAGGTCCTCATCGCCACATCCACAGCTGCATCGCACTCGGGGTCGCTTGCGGAGAGATGTGTACGGAACCATGAGTGCCCGACCCACTTGACAGATGCATTCTGCGTCAGGGTTTGTGCCTAGCTCTCCAGAGATGCCGATTGCGAGCAAGGTCCACTTCAACGAGAGCCGCAACTTCGTGCGGGCAACTCCAGCCCGGCGGGAAGCACGCTCCTGTAGCTGTGCTGGTATCCGTGCCACGTTTGGCATCTTCATCAAGCCATAGCGGATCATCAGCATGCTGCTGGCTGCCCGCAGAGCGCTACCTGCTGCTGCGTCATCTGCAGGCGGGCGCACATTCACGAGTAGCAGATGCTTTGTACATGGGAGTAGGGGGCAAACTTCCAGGCCGCTGTGTACGCGAGCCGTTGTGTAGGGGAAGTGTGAGCTTCGTGGCAGACCACACCTCCTGCTCGGCCAACGCCACTACAAGAGCCGAGAACGACGAATGCTGTGTTGACAGCAACGCAGGTGATGACTTTGGCAGACTCTTCATCAATGCAGCCTGCTTCTTCTCCAGTTGCTTCTTTCGTTTGCAGCGCGCCCCTTGTGTGTGCAGGTGCTGATTCAGATCCAGAGGCACAGGGCCGTGCTCTCAGCCGCTGCGTCAGCGCGGTGATTCACAGCGGATGGCAGCATGCAGAGCTCCAGACTGAACTGCCGCCGTAGGGAAGGGCCTGGGATGGCCCAAGAGCTGCCTGCGCGCAGCCTACATTTGCACTTGCCCTGTGACCAGTACTGCACGAGGGCGCTATGTGCACGTTTTCGCAATCGGGAAGTGTGCAAGACCGGACAAACGTTTGATGGATACGCTTCACGCCCCCCCCAACCTACGCACACTTGAATGATCACGCAACATGCATCAGCCGGCGCACCTGAGGGTCAACGTCAGGCACAAGGGAGAGGCGCATTCTTGGTGAACTGTCATCAAAAGCGCGCCAGGTCCTTACACCTCTTGCGTTAGCAGTGGACCGATGCGCTCCGCATTCGGCTCGTTCAGATAACTGACGAGATGGTGCCTCAACCAGTGAGGGGTATGAGACACCAGCGTTCATGTAGCGCAAAACTAGGCCCTTTCCCAAGCTGGCCATAGCTGCTTCCACCGGCTCGCCGATACGGTACGATCGGTCGAGTAGCGGTCGTTCGTGAGAGCGTACTGTGCTCGGCAAGCTTCGTTGGTGCATGTTCTTGTGGAACGGCGGGAGTGGATTGGCCATTGCATGCGCTGCTTGCTTTATTCTGGTGCCCAGTCTTCCTTCGCCCTCTATCAGCTCTTGTAGTAGTGACTGCCAGACAAGACACAGTTGATGTCGACAGTAGAATGCTCTTAGGCACTGCATTTGAGCTGATGATCATGTTAAGGCACAGCTAGGCGTTACCTCCAGTTCTCGCCCCCTGTCATCATCACACTTCCAGACGACACCATGGTCACACGTAGCAACCCAGACTCCCGATCTGTCAGCTTCTTCTTGGAAGCCCTGCATTAATGCCCAAAAACGCCTGCTATGATGTTCCACAGTAACACACGTATGATGAAACTGCGCCTGGAAGCATTGCACATTCAACGTCGTATCAACCTGCAGGCAGCATTGACATTGCACAGCAACACACACCCCAGTTCACTTTTGTCGGCGTGAAGTTGTGTACAAAAAAGCCCCCAAATTTTTTTTTTTCATGGGCTCCGGCCCGCTTCCCCAACGGCCTGCCGGAATTTCTGCGTCACATTCTGTCCCGTGACTTCAGGGACGAGAACCTCTAGAGGCAGATTGTCTCTTTTGCGCGATAGTTAGCGTTGTTGCACGGCTTCAAAGTTGTCGAAGATGAAGTTAACATCTCCATGGTGCCTGCCAATTTATCTGACACTCGATGTGCGTTGACTTTCCAACCAGACTAGATCTCTGCGTAGCTGCTGGGCAAGCTGTCAATGCGCCGTCAGCCAACAGCAGTCAGCCGGGAAAGCCGCTTTCAAAAGAATCGAGGGAGCATGTGGGATGTACCCACCTTGGAGAACCGAGCACGTCACGCGCGCATGGTTCTGCAGCCGAATTCGCCTTGCTCTGGCACAGGTGCCAGGGCGTCTGGTGGAGCCAAAGTCTTGCGCATTGTCCATTAACCTTGCCAGCACACTGGGCAGCCCTAAGCATGCGCCTGCTGATCCTTTTCGTGCATTGCTTCAGCAACCATCTTTTGCACGGCGGGAGCGCACATGTCGAAACCTCGCAGTGCGATGGTGATGTATCGCTTCAGTGCCGAACATTCAAGTGCAACCCTTGATGGTCCCATACTGGCCCTCGCACGGGCATGATGGCTCGGCTGTGCTGGACCAGTGAGCTTGCCAAGGCTTGTGACCGACGTTTCGTGCTTGCTCTCGTACTGGGTGAACTCGAAGAGTCTTAGCAACGAGATGTCGATCCACACTGGGCAAGAACCCGACATGTAACGATCACTGGGGATCTGCTCGGTGTGGCTGGGAAGTACCCGTGCTGTAGAGCTATCGCAGGGCCATGTGGGCACGGGTTTGCCATCTGCACGGGTGCGCATTGTTGGGGCGTTATATACGGGTTTGCAGTGGGTAACAAAGCTGCACGCGCGCAAAAAAATGGAGGCGCCTGCAAGCCGGCTGCCCTGCAAGTTGTAAAACACACCTACTGAATTGGCGGATATCTGACTGGAGCTTCAAAAGCTGCTTCAGGGTGTGAGAGGCACGTTGCTGGCCTCGACTGTGCAATTGAAGCAAGCATCGCCGATGGGGATGCAATACTCTCAGCACGCTCCTGTAAGCGACATCAAAAGCTGCCTCCTCCTGATTCTGAGAAATTCACTGGCCTGCTCGATTCAATATCGGGCGGTCTTTTTTATCCCATCTTCGTCTTCACCAAGTGCGTTGCCTGAATGAGGCAGGAAGCTGCTGCTCGATAGGATCTCCATTCCAGCCTCACAGTCTGTTCATAGTCGTCAAGCACCAGATGGATGAACGCGTCTGCGTTTCGGCTCCCCTGTGCCATCGCTTGCCGTGGCAGTGGCTAGAGGCACTGGTCGGGTACATCGACTCGATCATCGTAGTTGAGGGGACGAGCTAGATCCACCTTCGCGTATTTACTCTTTGCTGCTCGAAAGTTTCCTTTCGGAGGTACTGAGCTCATGTTTCACGACGAAGCAAGCGCGAACAGTATTGCAAACGCTGCGCAGTGGAGGACTGCGAACGCTGCTCAGTTCCGGCCGGCAACGATCGTAGCATTCGCGCCCACCTGGAAGCGGACGTCGAAACATGGGGACACATCGTGGTGTGGCGCTGCGTCGGGGGCTAGACCTAAGGGCACGACGAACCTTGATAGTCGCTTGTTGCGTGCATCACGCGGGCGCCCCTTTTCAGCGGCCTGCACCAGGTGCATCCCACGCGAGCCGCACTCGCACAACACCAGCTGTCCCGTTTCGGGGGCTAGCTGCGGCTGCGAGGGCGCTACACCGATGTGAGTGGACGTCTCAAAGCACACGAGCATGCTTGTCCGTGGAGAGCGCCCCCAAACGCCCCCATTCCAGGAAACATGGCGCGCTCTCGATGCCGAGCACCTTCGATGACTGTTTTACATTGTGACAAAGGCTCGCCGAGCGTTTGGGCGGGCTGTGGGACGCTTCTAGCAAAACTCATGACGATGGCGTGCGTGTTTCTGCTGCACAATATCACAATTTGGCGGTGAATACAGAGCCTTGCTTAGCTCACCAGCCCTACAGAACCTCTTCGAGCTTCCGTTGCGTCATGCCGCATGGAGCACCTGCGCTGGTGGAACACAGTGTCGCCACACACTGCATGTAGTGATACGGTGCGGTTCGAAGTGGCCCTATGAGCTGCTCACCATGGGGTTTGTGTGGAGGGTCATATGATTACTGCTCAGGGCCTGAGCAGACTTCAACCTACCGGTATTGTGTAAGGGGTAGCCGTCGCAAGGCCTGAGGTCTAGCCGAGAGCTGCGGCGGGTTTGTTCACAAACAGCAAATCATAACTGGTGTCTGCACGCGAGAGATCGCGTTGCCTCTGAGTGCATAACTCAATCGGCTGAGTTCGCCGTCGGAAACTTCTATGCTTGAGCGGTCTGGCCTGTCCTTCGTGGAGGGCCTGGCAGTGCATTCAGCTGAGGTGGGGATAAGTGTGCTTGTGATTGTGGGCGTGCTCAGGCAGTCTTTCAGCTCTTCGAGTTCGGTCCTGTTTTAGCCTAATCCCTCTTGGTCTATGTTCCGACAGGAACTCGAATCGCGGGTCGCCAGATGTAAGGAAATATTCGTTGAAAGGAACGACTCTGTGCCATTTTGTGGTGGGAGAGTGAGTTGTGCCACATGCTTTCGATTTTGGCAAGTGCTATGCTGTGGTGAAACGCCGGCACGGACCGCGTTCCAGGAACGGAGCCGGAGCGTCGAGCGCAATCTCTTCAAGCTCGAGTGCGTTCATGCTGGCGCTGACACACAACCAAAGCGAATAAACCCAGACAGATGATGAGTAGTGTAAGATGGAGTGGATCCTGGGCCTTGCGCGCAGAGTTGGTCTGGAATCATTACATGTCTTTGATCGGTAGCAGGACTCCTTACAGGCAGGACTGTTCTGCGTGGTAGACGCGTAGGCGCATTGCATGTACGCAAGTAATGAATGAGTACTTCCGGCGCTGTGTTACGCAGATTCACTCTCATTCACTAGGCAAGGATGGGAGCAACCGCTCATCTGCACAGAAGGTGCACCGTAGCTGGAAGAAGCGCTTGGCATCGCGCCTCTTCAGCTCGCGAGCAGCAGCCACAGCCTCGGAAGGAATGTCTTGGTAAATGCAAGTCCCGCCCCCGCTTTTGCATGCGCTGCTTCATTGAAGGCGTTGTTGACTCGCCAGAAGAGACGCTAGACTTGCCGGGAACGGGACATGCCGCTGCGGTAGCTGGACGAAGAGCTGGATGTGGGCGGCTGGGGCGCATAGCGCCTTCAGGTTCCGCACCGCCGTCGTTCCACATGAAGCATGCCTTGCATGCTTGGCCCCCGGTTTGCGCAAGCCAATATGCTCGACCCACGATTGCGCCTTCTGGCAGATTACGCATGGGACGATGGGAACGCCACAAGCACTTTTGGTCCGCGAGAATGTACCTGCAATCTTGTCCAAGATATCAGATGCGTACACGGAGGGCCGGGGTGCCGTTAGCAAGCAGCTGTAAGCACAATACACAAGGAAACGAAGCAATGCGGGAGAGGGAGAGCGCAAGGGATACCTGCGCCGCCGGACTCATGGGGTTTTCATCGATGGCGTCGCCTCGTGTCGTGGTCATGATGCAGCGGGTCCGATCTTCAGAGGGGAGTGGGCAGCAGTCTGCTGGCCCGCTTGTCCACGCAGGAACAGAAAGACGCGGCACCCGCGCGCTTGCCTTACAGTGTTGCAGCAGTGCAGCTTGGGCGGCACGCGGCGTCTTCGACACGCACAGTGCTCACCACAATAGCACTTAAAGGAAGCAGGCGCCGTCTTGGTGCTTGCTGACCAGGCTGTCAGACACACACCTACAACAATAAACGCATACTTTTGCACGATTGGTCTCCGTGGCACAGCTGGTGTTTTGAATCACGAACAGCATGCATAAAGTGTCGACAATGCCACAGAATGCAAGGGATAAGAGCGCACCGCTGCTTCGATGCGCAAGCGCTCGACTTGCACGCAGCATCCGACATCATGGGATTGCTGTCAGCGTAGTGGTCGGGGTCCCCCTTTCGGGTGGCCATTGTCTAAACAGAGCCTGCTCTGTCGATGCAGTCGCCGTCCTCCACTTCTTCGGGACGTCATCGAGTCCGCCGCACAAGGTTGTGTGGAGGCACCGAATCTGTTGGCTAGGTCTGCAGCGACAGTGGCGGCAGGCGGTCGACAAGCGAAAACGGCGGTTGCTCCGGGGAACACCCTGTTCAGCTCTGGCAATCGAATTCTCGGCACATGGGGCCACCGGTGTGTTGTTCACGGGTCCATTCAGCGCGTGGTTGGTAACGCCGAGGTGCTTGTGCTTTAAAGCACGTAGGCAAACGTCTTCGACGGTCACGGCATACGGTCGGTGCATGCTTTTGGAACACACTGCAGTCGCTTTGTCACGGAGTCATTTGTACAAAGTCAGCAAGTGAACACGCAGAGGAGGTTCCCTGTGGTCAACAGAGCGGCGAACTTGCAAGGCAGAGTCTTGTACAGCACAGTTTGTTGAGCAACGCACATGTGTTCCTGCCACCGGCTCGTACACGCTCCGTAATTTGGCCATGCGAGCATCGAAATAGTAGCGCTTGGTTGCAAGCGCCCAAACGACAGCCGTCTCGAGCGCCACCTTCGTATTTTGGGATGACCCCCTGGCGTAGTGCTGGCGATCGCCACAGGTTGTTGTCGGTCAAGGCGACACGACTGACAGTGAGCGATTGCCGGTACACGTCGTATGTAGAGTTGCATTCGTCGTACTCGGCATCGGTGACGTTCTCGCTTAGCTTTCTGGACAGAAGCATTCGTCCATTACTGCAACTAGTACATGTGGCTACGAATCAGCATTATAGCTATCTATAGGACAGAGGCAACACCAGCCCCCAAGAACAGGTGATGGATTCGCACCTGAAGCAGACTCGTTCCGTTGCTTGGTGCAGTAGCCAAAGAGGGACTGCACAGTGACCTTGTTGATTCCCGGTTGGAGCGCCGGGTCCTGGATGTGCGCGACGACCACAACATTCCACGGCTTGGTGTTGCCGCCACGCTTGAATGCACAGAGCAGGCGCAGCAGCGCCGCCACGTCCTTTCCTGTGCCTTCGCCGTAGTCGGCCATCGGCAATTGCAGGCGCTCTGGACGTGTACGTGGTGCTTTTTGTTGCCCTCCTCGGTGCAGGCCATTATCTACAAAGACGAACTGTTTAGTTGCGAATGCCGCAGCGTACAACGGTACCCTTCAGCAACCACAGCATGCACGCACCACTGCACAGTGATCGCACGGCAAAGCATGACACATGTGGCGCACCTTGCATCGAGACTGCAGAGACCTGTCCGCACAACGGCGCATGTGCTGCAGAGCCGTGAACACAACGCGGAGCGTGCCTGGGGGGATGTCGCCACCTCGGACCGACACAGTGATCGAGAAAACCATCATGCGGACGATGCTGCCTGGCACCTGCACCAGTGCAAGCTTTGATTGCATTGTCTGAAGGTAATTGACCGATGCATCGATTACACCGCCAACAAACGCAACAAACTGTTTTAAAAACCGCTTGCATGCGAGAAAAGGGCGAAGAGCACACCCCGCCATTCAGGCGCTTCGCGATCTTCAGCAGCGCTCGGCGGTCCTTGCCTTCGGACACCAGCTCCTCAAGAGCCGTCAGGTCCACCATGAGCGCCTCCTCGCCAGCGCCATCGGCAGCCGGCACGTCTTCGGGTGTCCCCTCGTGCTCATGGTTTGGCGTTGGACACTTCTTGGCCATCTTGCTTGGATGAACAAGAGGCACTTCATCTTCACTGCAATCCCCTTCAGAGTCCACCAAAGCGCGTTTCCTTTGGTCAGTTGCTCGGAAGCTGAGACATCTGACCGGGTACAGCTCGTAATCGGGCGTGTCGTCGAGGAAAGCTGCATCCCCACCAGAAGGATCGAATGCGTCCTCCGCATCGTTCTCGCCACCAGCTTGGTCGTTACTGTCATCTACGGCGGCATCATCAAGGAAGCGGTTCCGCACAGGCGGCCTCGAGCTCTTCAGAAGCTCGGTCTGTGGATTGGCCACCCGCGCGACCGGGTAATAATGCACATCTCTGTGGCACAGGATGTAGACATTCTGCATAGAACTTTCGCGTTCAGTCCAGCATGATATGAGCAGAATCTACTGATAAAACCGGCCCTATAGCACTCGCCGACTCGCCGTGACAGTCGCGACTTAGATAAATTACAGAAGCACTGTTTTCATCCATCATGTGCAAAACCGTGTGTAAACCAAGGCAAAAGGCGCAACAACAATTGCGCATTGAACACGTACCGGGTGATGCCTCTGCGATTGTTAATCTTGCTGAGTGTCCAGCCGGCCTCAATATGATCCAATTGAAAAGCATTGGGCACCTCGAGCATGGTGATGGTGCACCCGAAGCGATTACCCAGAAGCAGGCCGTGCCAACCTGCATCCAGATAGGGCCCGCCCTCCTTCGCCGGTACGCCAAAACGAACCACAGCCGGTTTCACCTGCACGACGTGTCTCGTCTCAGTTGCAGCAAAACAAGAATTGGTGCGACAACAAATAACATGTTTGTTGCCTATACAGCAATAACAGCAGCAACAGCAATGCTACAAATTGAAGATCGGCGATCACACAAGGTCATAGCATGGCACTGCAACAGAACTGGACGGTACCTGCTTAATGGTGATTCGGGCAGATTCCACGATGTTGGCGGCCGCTGCCCTGATTCTGCTTTTCTCACTCATGTGCAGGTGCGAGTATTCCTCGACCTTAGCCTTGCCATCGTTCATCAAGATGGTTCGCATACGCGCGGCATGCTCTTTCCGCTCCAACGCGCTCAAAAGCCTGTGCTCAGATGTTCGTGGTGCGAACGAGTGTAAACGTTTACAGCAACTTGCAAACTGATGAACGCACTGAAAATCACCCTCTGCATCGCAAAGGACTTGAAACAACGAATACATCAGTACGCGTGGTGCTCACACACGTGGTGTGGAGCGCACCCATTGTACTCGGTCACAGCAGCCTGCGCGGCGTCGGTTAAGGCTTGACCGCGAGCGGCGGCGTTCGCGAGCCCTATCATGAAGGCAGGAGATCAGACAATCTCCAATAAAGTAGTCAGTGTGCTCCACGATGCGCGACGCAGGCAGCGACACGGTCGTACCGTCGGGGCCAGGCCAACGCCCGGCCCGCAAAGCAGTAGCCGTAGGCACGTACGCAGGAAGAAAGCATAGTGTATAAATCGAAAGTTAAACTCAAGAAAGTTGAAATGCAAAGGAATGGATTACTTGCTGGGCCCACCGCGTTATACGGCCGTGCAGCGTCGGCACCGCTGCCAATGTTTCCGAAGCATTGCACGCATTCGCTCCTCGCTCTCGCAGCGTGATAACCTCACCGTTCCGAATTGTGAACATGTTCCAATGCACATCATGATTGCCTGACACATCGATTTTAGCATTCAATGCATCACGTTTTGACCATCACACTATGTTGACGACTTCGGCGCCGAAGGCCTGGCCAATTCCGAGTCCAAGACACTCTCGAGTCTTTCACAACAACTCTCATAATTATCCTGATGAAGTTTCGTAATGAGCGGCGGTCAGCACAACGGCGCCGCAGTTTGTGGTTCAGCCGCGACAGCACCGGTGACAATCTGCTTTCAAACACGGCGCAAACCAGTGTCTACTGCGCGCGACAATCCAATCCACCTCGCTCCTCCGCATCAGACTGACTCTTCGCACTTGTTCGTGATAAGACACTCAGATGGCAGCGACCTCGTGCACTTTGCGAGACCTGCAGCCCGCGCGGCCGACCGTCGCGACCATGTTGCACGCAACGCGCACAACGTACAGCACGCCTACAGCGAGCCCACCTTCTTTTTGTCACTCTTTGTCCTGTTCACCTGAGCGTACTCGCACATCACGTTCGCATGTGCTTCGTGACACGGCGAGCCCGCCCGTGTCATTTGCCAATGTTCATTTATCGCTAGCGCGTGGAAACACGCCGCGGCGCGTTCGTTTGTCCCGCTCATCCATACTCGTCCGTGTGTCTCGCTGCCGTGGATTGTGTCCTATGAGTGGCTTGCCAATGGGAACTCTCTCCAAAGTTTCTACGCCAGTTCCCCCCCCGTTCGTCGGACTGGTGAAAGTGCCCATCGCACTAAGATGAAGAAGCACGTGCAAAATAATTATTTATCACTCAAACTGGCCTGTCCTCGTCCGCAACCTCACAAATCACTAAATATATATAACATAAATAATATATACCGCCACTCTATGCAACAGGCATCACCGTACCCAAACATCCAATCATCCCTCACCCCCTGATCGATCCCGCGTTCCAACCACCTCACTGCTGACCAACGACGCCCCAGCTGCTGCATGAGCATGTACCGCATGCAGGTGTCTTGCTCGCTTGCCCCATAGTTCCAATCTATGTAGTCCTAGTTATTCATACATCATGCGACATTCATGTCCATCGACATGTTAATACCCAACCGCGACGGCTACCATCTCAGCTCAACTATAAGTCACGAGTGCGGAAATTCGGTCCGTGGAGTCGGGGCTCGCCGCCCATGTATCAGCGCAAGCAGAAGCAGTGGGGATGCCGCTCTCATCACCCAAGACACATCCAGAACCGTCGCACGCAGAGAAATCAAGAGAGCGACATCAGAGCGAGCTTTCAGTCGTGCCCATCACGCAGCGACTAGATTCCCAAGAGGGACTTGCCAGCGAGCCATGCTCGTCTTAACGCGAGGCGCCCTGGGGTGCAAGGGGTTGTGGTTGTTGTGAGGTGCCTGGGCGTGCTTGAAGACGAGCCATCTAAAGTGCCGCCTGCAGGTTTTGAAGCGGAGCATTGTCGTCTACGCACCAAGTTGTGAGGTTGTTGGTATCTAATCGCGCACAAGAATTCTCATGACCAGCGATGAAGCGGCTGAAGGTTGTGTCGCCTCGGAACTCTGAGTCTGCCCCCACCAACCTCATTCCGATGGATCACATAAACGAAAACAACATAAGAATTGTGAATTAGGTAGCTCTTCTGGAAACGCTGAATTCTGTCTTTTCCACAAGCTGATTGTCTTCCAAGTCGATCTGATGCTCTGAGCACGAAAGCTTTGTGATGCTCGTGCGGCGGGGCAGAAGGAAAGCGTGCAATTGTTTCAAGGCGAGGGTGCGATGCTTTCTTTCCCCCCTTAGCTGCATCCTGTGCACAGTAACTGGCCGCTTGTGCTGTCCGCAAAAGAGCGCAACGCGGCGGGCAGCTTGCCAGCATTGCACGGCTCAGGTGCACCTCGGCCCCGCTACCGAGAGCGCGGCGATACACAGCTGATAGAGCTGTTCAAACGCCCATTTCGCGGCTGCACCTCGTCTTGCCAGTTTGCCGCTGCAGATCGCGAGACTTGTGGTAGGTCGTCTCCGATACTTTCTGGCTGCTCGACCCACCGTTTACACCAAAGCCTCCCTCGAACAGAATCAAGAAGTTGCGTCCTGTTCTCGTGCGCCGTCCCATTCGACGCCAGCGGCGGGAGCCTCGGCTCCGGTTGTGATGCCACTCTCAGACAAGTTCGCAGCAATGCAACGAGACTGCCGTGTCAGCCCTCGTCGCTCTGTGTCAAGGCGAGAAGATGCGCTTCAGCGTAGCTCAGCTCACTGGCAGCTCAATGGCGCGCGTCTCCAGGCCGACAGTCAGCCACAAGGCGCACGGGTGGCCAGATTCGGGATTGCTGCCTGTCGAGCGCCATGCCGAGGGTGCACGCTCTTACTACGCTGAGCGGGCGAAATGCAGCTCCAGTGTGGAAGAGGTGCGCGCATGCTCATCGCGCTTTGCGCGTCTACCTCGGCGATGTCGGACTTGATACCGTGACGATGCTGCTTTTGCGCACCAACAGCATACTGCTTGCCCACAGCGCTCGGACGCCGGCTGTGCATTTTTCGTGTATAATGTTGCTGTGACAACGGGCGTGCTCCTGCGAGCACACCGAGCAGTTGCTGCTTGAAGTCCGTCCCCGCTTCTTTTCGAACTACTCGGTGCGACGTCCCCATGATACAGCGTGCCGGCTATAGCCCTTGTTGGTCTTGCACCCGTTGCCATTTTGGGGTTTCGCTGCGTGCACGGACGTGCCGGCGCGCCCGCGAGCGCGTATTGCCTGGGGCTGGCACCCGCGCAATTTAGGCTTGTCCGAAGTTGCCCTGCGGTGCAAAACGCAAGAAGTACATAGCGGCCTGGTTATCTCATTTGCATTGCAGATTTGTTTATACGCGCAATAGGGCCGTAGCGACTTCAGGATTCCTCGCACTATGAGAGAGGGCTCGCTGGCGTCGTGATACGGGTCACGCCCCGTTCCTGTGAGCACAAAATCCAGTTTTTTCGTGCGTGACTTTGTGATGGCGTGGCGCAAGTTGTCAGTTTCTCCTCGTGCATGAAGCACGAAGACATCAATGAGGACTTTCTGGTGGACGTCTGCGGCTCCCCCCCCCCCCCCCCCCCTTGAGCCCTACATAGACCATCTCACGCGCGCGAGCGATCAACCCTGCGACATGCGTTGCTGCTCGCCTATAAAGTGGCGCACGACGGCCCGACTCGCGCTCCGGCGAGCCCCTTCATCACGCACCCTGTTGAGGTCCACCTCGCATCCACGCAGAGATCCGATGCGAGCTGGGTGCGCCTTGTGCATACCTTAGCTCTATTTGAGTTGTTCATAGCTGCGCTGCCACGCCAGCTGTTAGCTCTTTCCAGCGTGCCTAGCAGCCGTTCCAATAACTCCGAGAGCCAATTAGACATGCTCGTCAGCGGGCCCCCCACGACAACGGTGCGAGGACACTGACGGTGTTATAGCTTTGATATGATCGGTGATGCTTTTAGGGCAGGGTGCAACGCATGTGGAAGGTGAGACCAAAGTTCTCAAAGCTATCCAAAATCCAAAAGGGCATGTCAAAAGAAGCTCAAGGGAGATTGCCCACTCACTTCACGTCATATGCTCCCTTACATGCGTGGCTCTGCCTCGATCTGCAAACGGCCTGCGACTTGCTTTTCAAGCAAGCTATGCATGCACGCGCACCAGCAGCGATGCTGTGCAATGCGATGATCTGCAGCAACTTTTTTCCTTGCCATCCAAGAGGACACGCGATCATTTTTGAGCTGCGGACCGCCCTGCACAACATGCACCATGCGAGCATGCCGAGGAGAAGATGAGGAAGAACCTCAGAAACGCTCACTGTCTTTGCACCCCAGGCAGGCCTCCTGCCTTTGGACCATCAAGCACGAGCTCGAGATCTCCCAGCCCAGATGTACGCGACCCGTTTCCCGCCCACATGCGCCGCGTCAGCACCATTGCTATGTTTGCTGCAAGCTCCATTATGTCAAGCGCCTCGCCGCTAATTGCCGCTGCGCCACCCATTGCCCATTGCTCCCCTCTCTGCCCACCGCCCCCCCATTGTCCTCACCACGCTTGTGGGTCGAGAGAGCGCTGTTTCGCCGGAAAAAACTGTCTCAAATGTCCACACGCGCGTCCACAGGTAACGAAGGCCGCACGATACAAGCTGATAAGCTAGCACGCACCCGTGAGCTCGAGCGCACGCGCGACCTCGACGAGGCGCAGAGGTATCCACAACCATCTGGGACGCGAGGCGGCGCTTGCGGCGGTGGGCCTGCGTAGTGAGTGCGTCCGCGCCAGCCAGCGTTTAACTGCCTCTATCAGCGCGCATGGCGTGCGCTTCAGACAAAGCTCTCGTAATGGCCTGCCGTACATCTGCCAGAGGGGCGGGTGCGCATTCTTGCCCACGCTTCCGCCCACCACAACAACCTAGAAGAAGTTGGGGGGCCCTCCCCATCTGCCTGCTGTCGAGCGAGGCGATGGACATTGCACATGGATCCGGTCGCTGCTCGATGTGGGTTAGCCTGCAAGGGGGAGGAGCTATGAATTCACTGCCAAGTGAATAGGAACAGGAAATGACAGTCGTCACTGCGCCGCACATGTCATCTGACGCACGGAACGCGGTGCAGCTGTGAGTTGCTGAAGCACCCCGCGCGTTGGGGCGCTCACGGACGTCGTCAAATTTTTACATCATCTAGACCACGATCCCCCCACGGTGCTGCCACTGGTGCAGCCACGATCTTCTCTAGCCATCAGAGCTACATGTCCTGGGTGTCCTGCACATCCCTGGACACCGGTCCTGGGGACCATCAAGACTACATCTCCACCGCCCCAGCAGAATGGCTACCAGGGTCTCCACTCAGCTGCTCACATTGGGTGCCGGACAGTCCGCCAAGCGAGAGATCATCGTGCACACAGCCGCAATGCAACCCGCGAGCGAATATGCGTCGCAAGCATAGCGCTGGCCTCGCCGCTGACGACATCGAGAGCGAGTGGCGAATCGGCGGTGGCGGCGCACGAGAAAGAGCCGTGGATCCCGCTTGGCCTCGCAAAAACTTTCGCGAGCGAGTGAGGCGGTGGAGTCGGCAGTGGCGCTGAGATGCGCTCTACGACTCCTCCGAGGCGAGGCTGCCGTCGCCTCTCGCCACTAATACCGGCAACGGCGTCCGGGGGGGGGCCGCACGGCGCTGCGGCCCAGTCCGGCCGCGGCCGCAGCCGTGCGGAGTGCAGCCCAGCGATGCCGCGGCACAGCAAATCACGGACCGTGGCCCGCACATCCGGCCGTGCCTTGGCACGGACGAGATAGCGCGACGCTTGAATTGGCTACGTCGATACGCCAGTGGCAGGACAACGAATTCCTTCAACACCGTCACCGCCCGCGAGTTCATGCAAGTCATGCGCAGGAACCTGCTCTCCCGTACACTCTTTGCTTTCACACCAGCTGGCGACATCCTCCGCCTCCCAAAGGGTGCCACCGTCGTGGATTTTGGCGTAACCACTTGCACACAGAGGTTGGCACAGCATGGAGAGCGCACGAGTCCAACGGCGTGCTAGTGCAGCCCAAGCTACGAGTCTTGCAAAACGCATGTGCGCGCTCCCCTTTCCTGCCATCTTCGTTTGCTGCATTTACTTACCCTGCGGAGCGATACCGTTGGCCCATCGCGCCAGGCAGTTCCCTGGCGTGGCAATCCCCTGTCGACGTGTAAATTTTGTTTTTTCGGATTGGAAACTTGATCGATGAAACAGGGGCGCATTGTCATCAAGCATTTTCGCAGCCGCGGGACGAAGTGGGGTGCTCTGTGCGCAGATGATGTGGAGGTCGTGCAGTAACGCAACACTCAACGCACGCAAGAGCCTCGAGCGCCCACCGGTTCGAGGCAGCCCCTAGCACGTACAACAATCTGCGCGCCACTAAGCGCAGAAATTTGTACGGAGCTTCCTCGCAGGAGACGTGCCGCGCGCCGCAAAAGCGAAGGGACGTCCCAGCCTCCACAACAACATCAACATTGACGGTGAGGCGCAAGTCGAGGGCAGAAACAGCAACGGTGCCTGTCTGCAGGATAGAACGTGGATCTCGTCACAGCCTGTCAGGACCGTGCCAGGCATCCTCGGGAATGGCGTCTACCATCTCGAAGTAAATGGCTACAACATCGTGTGCCAACTTACCCTTCTTCTGAGCGTTCTTTGTTACCTGCTTTGTTTTGATCCTGATAGTGAATCTTGGGAGTTTGTGTTTCTGGCGCTGTACACGTGTGTCTGTGTTGGCACACTGCGTGAGGGCGTCCAAGTGCGCGCAACAATCTGAATCCCCAACGAAGGCCTGCAACATCGCGCTGACGCGCTGCATCATGCAGTCTACAACGGCGGGTACCAAACCCTCGGCGAAAAGGGTTGTGCTTCATGAATTTTCCAGGTGGAGCCCCTCGCGAGCATCTCAACGCCGTTCGAGACGACCTGTTGCGCATAGCTGCGGTCACAGACGCACATTCCACAAAGATATCCGTATGGCGACATACTGTGGACAGCCGCGCGCTTGTTGACGTTGTGCGCAGAGTACGACCTGCCCGTCGCTGGTTGTAGCCCGTGTTGTTAGATGGCCGCGACGTCGTTCCGGACGCTGGCCGAGTTGAGATGTTATGCCCACGTGATGGAGTTAAGCTGCAAGGCGTTGTGCTGGCTTTGTGTGTGCAAGCAGCGAGGTGCAAAGGCGGGTGCAAAGCGCTCTGACTGGCATCGAGATATCCACAGCTTGTCGGCACAGTTGGTCAAAGTGACGGGAGCCAGTGAGGGACAGGGAACATAAATCTTGTGGCAGCCAGGGGGGCATCCACTATCTGGCGCGTGAGAGACGCCCAAGCAGGGGTTGACACGCGGCGCTATTGCCTGAAAAACGAGGACATGCGAGCTGCGTGTCTGGAGTTTGCAGTGGCCGAGTCGATTATGCCCGGGTGTTCGGGGATCTGGGAGTTGCCCACATGCATGCACTTCTTTGCACTACGGACCTGCAGGGGAGTAACCTCAGATCGAGGCTGCTACGACCACGATACCGTATGCGGCCGATGTCCTTTCCTGTAGGCCTTGCACCAAGCACGCCTTGTTTATGCCCCTGACAGAGATCTATGCAAGCAAAGAATAACCGACCATCGGAGATATACCAGAAGGACAGAAGGTCAACCGTGTGCGTTAAAGACAAGGGACTAAAAAGACAGATAACACAGATCTCAAGCCAAAAAGCACAGATCGCTTGAGAGAAACAACGACCTCGGCGCACTAAGTGCCAACCTCTGCGAAGAGAGCATCAAAGCTGTGGATTACAAAGATCGGGATGGATGAGGTGCCAACATCGCACAACAAAAACGCCACCGATGCGCGGGCGGGCATCGGGTCGTCTCTCGAACAAAAAGTCGTTCCTGCACGATGAAGCGGAGCACGGTGCACGGTCCGTGGCCGCGCAGCGAGGGGGAGATACCCACGGAGACATCCTTCCTGGCGGTCGTGGACAATGCCCATGTGGTCTAAGAAACTTCGTGGTAATTCAACACCAGTGCAAGTCCTACACATAGCGGCCGCACAGTCCTGGGCGGGCGCTGCCGGGCCGAGCATGCGCAAGCTCAGTCCACTAACGCAAGTGGGCCGGCACAATCATACCGCATTCGTCCCCGCTGTCCGTCGAGAACGCATGGCAAGGCTGGGGCACAACTACCTTGATGCGCGGTCAATGCTTTGGGGGAGGGCCCGGAAGCGCGCCGAGCCGTGGTTTGTTCACCCAACAGCAATTCATAAAGGGTGGTCTGCCGCGAGATCAGCGTTGTCCCTCTGCGTGTGAACTCAATGGCTGAGCTCGCTGTCGGGAAAGTCTATCTCTGCGTCCTGGCTGACCTCGTGGAAGGCTTGCACTGCGAAACGCCACTCGGGTCATCCTTTCCCGACCAGTAAGGGCCAGGAAGGGATCGAGGAATGGACGAGGACTAGGAAGGAACAGGAAGGGCTGGAGAAGGACAGGCCCCGCAACCATTTTGCCAAATGTGTTCCAGAGAGAGACGAGCGAGAGGATCGCGTTCATCCTTCCTGTCGAGGTTGGCTTGGATGGACGATGCAGGGAAGGATAGGTCGGAAGACGATGAAGATTGTGCTTGCTATTGGAGGGATACGCAATTGAAAGGACGCGCAGAAGAATGAATCCACGGATAGAAGGATGCATCCGTCAGACAGTAGCCCGCCGCCCACACCGATGCGTGGAACTCCCGCCGCATACGGGCCTCGGCGGCCACCCGCGGCGGTCCCCGTGGCGCTCGTGTGCGCGGAGGCGGCTGATGCCCGTGCCTCAGAGCCGGGTCGTGATGACGGCATCTTAACGCACGTGAGCGAGCCATCAGGCCTAGGCTTGGCCACGAAATGTCGCCGCTCCGAAGGCCGGCCTCACGCCTGTCGACCGCCGCCGACCGCCGCCACATCGCAGTAACGCGGCTCCGCGCAGGAGGGCGAGGCCCAGCATGGCGAGGCCAGCAAGCGAGCCAGCATGGCGACGAAGTACTCGCCTCCAGGCCGAAGCCAGGTGGTTTGGCGAAAGTCTCTCCGACCAGCAGTGGCAGTGCACACCATGGCGTGGTCTGCCAACACGCCGCTGCCCGCGCCGCAAGGACATGGGGCGCCGATGTCAGCGAGGGGGCTGGCAGCGAGCCGGGGCGCGCCGCCGACAACGAAATCCGGAGAGGCGAGCCGTAGGGAGGCGCGGCCAGGCGTTCCGCGGAGCCATGCGGACAATGGGACGCTCGCGGGGCTCCGGAGAGCGCGGACATCCCGGCGGCCGCGAGAAGTGTAGGTCGCAGGCGGTCAGGAAGCGACTCCGGCACGATCCGCGACCTACGCGGCTCAACGCGGCTTGCACGCCCCGGCAAGTGCATTGCACGAAAGGCCGCCGGGACTGTCGCGCGCCGATTCGCCCCAGCAGAGCGCGTCACCGACTTCATTTTCGAATTCGAAGACGACGCTGCCAGTCGTCAGCAGCGCGGCCGGAAGTGCCGGCGAAGGCTTGCACCGCTCCCGTCCCTTCCCCATCCACAGCCTCCGCCTTGGCTGCCCCGCAAGGAAAGCCCGCGTTCCGCCTCCACGGCCGATCGCATCGCACGTGCGGCCGCGAGGTGCTTCGCGAGGTGGTGCGGAGGCAACAGCAACACGTGTACAACCTCACATAAAGTCGCTACCGCGACCACTCTAGGTTTCAAACTTAGCAATGAGCGACGGTACACTCATCAAGCGGCAAGGACGCTGTCCTACTGGCTGCTAGGCCACTCGCACCACTTGGTACAATAATCACCGATCTTGACTATCACAGTCATGTCCAAGGCCTCACAATCCAAGCATCCAAGCGCAATACCAAGCATCAGCGACGTGTACCGCACGTGGTATACCTGCCTTTCCGACGTCCCCTGCTGTCCCGCCTGCTTGTCGCACAGCAGGCTGGCGTCGGTTTCGAAAGCCTCGGTCTCCAGGCCGCCCCCCCCCACATCTGAGCTGCAAGCAGCCTCTACCAGTCTTTGAGGATTTAGAACCCTCTTCGCCTTTTGGCTTGGCCTGAGAAGTGCTGCTGCACTGCGCATTAGCTTTGCAGCCCCAGTGCACTCGCTAGCAGTGCGGCGCCGTTTCCCCCAGGCCAGCGCCCAAACGCAGGCTTCACTGCTGGGCGTCAGCATCTCTGCTGCGCTCATCACGCCACCGCCTGAACGCCACGATTCGCGCGGAATCTGTCACCCTGCAGCGCTGCTGCGGGTGCCTGCGCCACTCGTTGGTGGCGACTGAGGCAACCATAAAATGGATCCGGAAGGCACACTGCTCGGGCGCTCCACTGCAGCGTTCGTCCTAGCGCCTTCTGCATGCCCAATCTGATACTGTGATTTCAACTTTCGATTCTCCACTGCAGTGCACTTCCGAGCACATGCCCAAACTGCGTGACCCTCAGAGTGAGTCCACTATATGCTGCTTTTCAGTAGCGCACTTCATACGAGACATCAAGGTCTTTTGTGCAAGCCTTAGCGCGTCGCATTGATATGTAGGCCTCGTTTGATGGACGCGTCTTGCTCAGCGTTCCCCCATTGAGTCCGCCTTCATGGCCTTCAGTGCAGCGCGCTTGCCTTTTCTTGGGCCGCTTCCTTGCTTTTACCGTTGGTAGGGGGCCTCGCTAATGCCCTTGTCCACGGCTGCAGCTGCCTGGATCTTCCTGCACACCATGAGCCATCGTAAAAGCTCAGCAGTCGCACTAAATTGATCAGCCTGGATCAAATATTGCAACAGCTTCTAAGGCTAGAGAAGGGAAGGTGCCCGTGCCACACTCAAGGATAACGGTGGGTGATTCTTTGCCAAATCGCACTTAAGCGCTAAGTTAAAGGGCAAAAGATACTGAAACATGCATGGCTTGCATGGCAATGACAGACAGCCTTCTCTGACGTGCACAAATTGCGAATGCGGCTAGAAAACCCGCACCCGGGCTGGCGCCTCAAATGAGTGATCACTGACGCCCGCAAAGTGGCATGCGGCAACCAACAAGCGCGCTGCTCACCCCCCCACGTCTAGGAGGGAACCGCCAAGCCCTCCACGAAGGACTGTCCCGACACGTGGGCGTAGAACCTGCCACGGCAAGCTCAGCCATCCCAGTTGTACAGCCTAGGCAACCTGATTTCGCGCGGCAGACAACAGCGAGATTGCTGTTGGTGTACAAAGCGTTCCCCCGCGCTGCAGGACCTCTCCACCAACGCAATTTATCAGCCCCTATAAAGACTGCTCCCAGCCGCCCATGCCTCTTCCACGCCAGCGGAACGAAACGTGCGCCAACTGATTTCGTAGAGGCGGATCTTCCGCTACTCTCCTGCGCCCAATGCCTGCCACGTCTCAGCAGCGGCCTTGCGTGGGACTTGCAGACTGGGTGGACAATCACGACGTCGTAGACCACCTGGGGTTGTCCCAACCACTGCCAGCCGTCCAGCTTGGATCCCCCCCCCTGCTGGTCGACCACTTCACATGCGCGGCCGCCTGACCGAGTCTCCCCGCTGCGTCCTCTCGGCATGCAGCACAACAAGGCCCAGCCCCAGGGACAGGCGAAGCCGCCCCGCGCACAGGAAAGGGACAGTGGGCTGTCGGCGTGGGTGCATCGGCTCGCTCGCAGACTTGTCCGCTATGCCAATCGCCGCTCGCCCTAGTGCTCGGGATGAACCTGCAACAAGTGGTGGACCGCACGGCAGTGATCGCCCCATGGCAAGCATCTCTCAACGGCAGCGATGAGCATGACATCCTCGCCGAAGCGTCCGATAGATTTCAAGCGCACCCCGAGAAACATCTGCATGCGCCTTGCAAGGCCAGGCCCACATCCTTTATGTTTTGGCCTTAACACACAATTCCCCAGCAGTCTGCATGATTGCATTCTTCGCAGCGATGATAGCCTCGTGTTCCTAGTGTCAAGATATCTGCGTTCGCCGAGCAAAGCCTTGTTTTGCGTACGAAGGCTACCATAGCTGCCGGGACTATAAGGAGCGCCCGAAGAGGTGTTTGACTTGATGTGAGCCGCGGCGTCCACACTCGCTGATGCACAAATCGGGGGGGGGTTTGATGCTGAAGTCGGACTGATGTGTCTGCTGCCAAATATTGTGTGGACGGCCGCACAGTTTTTCACATCAACACAGACTGCGGGTGTCAGTAGACATGCGTATATATGCTCGTGATTCCAGCCATACTCAGATTGGCAGTGCAATCGACAGGCAAGCGGAGTCCGGATTCCCATTATTCACAATGAGCTTAGAAGGTCGCATTCAGCCCGCTTGTATCCTGCAAGTCCACGAAGCACAGAACAGCAACCAGGGCAACTTCATGAGACTGAGGCATGCGGGTGGCATCAGCGTTGGGCACACCTCACTCTTGAGATGACGCAGTACTTGCCCAGTACAGCAGCTCGTAGGGATCAGTCCGTGTTTGTGTGCATTCCTTCTGCGTCCAAGGCGTCTTCTGCGGCTTTCGGCAGGGCACCATCGTCGTCTTGTGCGGTGAATATATATGCCACGCCTTCAAGCTGTGCGTGCAGCAAGCACATATGCAGGCGATTCACGCTTTGTCGATGATACCGTGATGGCTTGGCTATGGGCGGATGGAGAATAGTAAAAGGAACGAGAAGCGAGTCCTTGCTGTATGTCTGTATTTGTGCTTTACTACGCGTGCAAACCTGCGTGCACGCAATCTTTGCTTGCATTGCGAGCAGCTGATCGATGGAGGCACTGTGCAGCTGATCTTGGCAACAGCAATTTGCCACAAGCTGTAAGCACGAGCCCACACGAGGCCTTTGCATGGGGGCATGACACGCAGCTAACCGCGCCATGGCGGGCATCATTGCTGTATGGGGTGCAGCTGACGGCCGCACTCGCACTGGACCGAGGGCGCGTTGGTGGAAGTTGCCCAGCCCCAAGCCAGCCGTAAAAAATGGCCAGCTTGAAGTCCCGGTTCAGAATTCGTAAGTGTGGGGAAGTGGGAAGCACCTCCAGCCACATCGAGCCCGCACCGCATGCGACACCGGGGAGCCGCGCACGCCCCGCCGTGCACGCTCCGAGCTGCCTTGAACCTGACCGAGCCAGGGCGTCCACGCGTGCCGCAGAGGCGGTGGCTGGCCGTGGGTTCCGTTGCGCACTGGCGATGACGGTGGCCAGGGTACTCACGGACACATCCTTCGTTTGCGTCAGGCCAGAGTCCCGGGGGCCTTGCGTGGAAGGCTGCCCAACCTCGGTCAGCGGTTGCGCACGCGCGCCACTGAAACGGGCGCAAGCCCGCGGGGGCCCCGTTGAGTGCTACATGCGCGACGGCACGCTGCAGACAGTAGGCATGCTTGTGCGTTCGTGGGTTCATGTGGCGCAGCCCGCACCTCCTATGCACAGGTCTGGCACATCTGCGCTGCGGACATTCTCGGGCGGCAGCGACCGAAGAGGTCGGAGCGGCCGTGGGCGACTGCGTCCCTCAGAGCCCCGTAACGGCTTTGCTATTGCGCGGCCACTCGCACGTGCGCGTCATGTGCGCCAGCCTCTGCTGCGGGAATACCCTTCAGCACGCGAAGAGCACCAGTGAAGTGAACCGGGAGCGCTATCAGCTTCGCAACGATTGCACACGCGGGCCGCCTGCGAGGGCGTGCGTGGTGATGAAGGCTCGGCGCCAAATCTGGGAGCCTGTGGCCATAAATCCAGCCTCGACATGCTGTATATGGCATCGCTCGGCGGCTGCTTTGCGCCGACGCGCAAGTCCTTCGAGTACGCCCCGCACTTGGATCGGCGCGCCATCAAGCCGATCGTCGCGGTTTTCCGCAAAGAACGTCTCGGTCCGCGCACACGCATCTACGCAGTCCTGCAGGGAATGCGGGGGGCCGTGGCGGCCGAGGATGTGCGCCCCCGGGTGCTGTGCAGCGGTTGGCGCTGAGCGGCTCTTGCAACGGCAAGCGCGAACAGCAGCGGGGAGATGGATCGCCCTGCCGCACGCCAGCTCGGATAGGAGGCTCCGTGTCGAGCGGTGCCCTCAAGCCGTGGAGCGTGATGGCGTGCCGTAGACCGCAGCGAAACTAGAGCAGATGCCGGGGGCGCGCTCGCCACTGCCGCAAAACCACCGCGCTGCGGTTCCACGAGTTGAAGGCATTCTCGAGGACCGTGGCCACTGTGACCAGGTCGATGCGCCGTGGCGATTGCCGGAGGCGAGGATGAGCGAGCCCTACAATCTCAGCGCCCCGGAACCCCACGTCCACTTGCAGAGGCGCCAGGTTCGCGCCGCGTCGGGTATGCGGCTACCGCACACAAACAGGCGACGCGGAGGAGTGCACGGGATGCGATGGGCCGCAAGCCCGCCGCGCGGCTTCTCCAACCGCCACAGGGAGCTTGCTGTGAGGCGGGCACGCTGGAGCAGGCCGCCCACGATGTTGTTTTGACCACGCCGAGCAGGTTTGGCCATGGAGACGCCGATGTTGGTCTAGCGCACTTGATTGTTCTCGTAATGTGGTGCCACTGTGCCATGTGACTGTGGCTACAGCTGCGCACGTGGGGCATGTCCCCCAAGCAACCCCTAGGTCCCGAGATCCAGGCCACGGCCTGACCAGACGTCAGCCGGATCCTGTAGCGCTGACACCAGGTTTAGGGCATAGGCCACAGACCCCCCCTTAACACTGGTGATCCAGTGCCCACCTCCGGAACAAGCCCCACAAACGATGCCGCACAACCTCACTGAGTTCATCCATCATAAAGCCATTAAGGTTATGTCCCAGCGTTAATCACGTAAATTTACGGCTCGTCACGTAACATGTAACTTTGCACCTAAGAAAGTTGCTACAATAGTCTTCATGTACGATCGTCAATCCGGAAATCGATGCAGGGCCGCATCCTTGCGAACATGGTACACAGATGGCACTTGACATTTGTTGACGAAATCCCCAACTTGCTGGGTGCCGCGCTCAGGCCGCGCTTGTGGCGCGCGTCGTGCTGCGCTCGGGGACCACCCCCCCCCCCGCCCACAGCACCACGCTTAAAGAAAAGCGCAAGCCCGACACGCACGCATGCACGCCACCCAACAACGCCTCCGCGCGTGCCCCCCCCGCCCAGCCAAACTTCCACACTCACGTGCTGCAAATCCGCACAACTGGAACTCGTCAGCGCGAACGCAGACAGGTGCCGGAGCCGGCCTTACAAGCCACATGGCCCAGCGAGCACAGACGAGAAATACGCAAGCTGCCATTGATCTAGCAAAATTATGGCGATCCGGCCAGCCGCTTCTCCCCTAAGACAGCGAGGTTTTGAAGCGTGGGAAGCAGCGTACATGATGACGTGGCCATCATCCGCGCCCCACCGCAAAGTGCGCCCCCGGAGTACGCTGTCGACGCGCTGCCAAACATTGCTCATACCGTCGCAGCGGCGGCGCGTCCGCAGCCGCCGCCTGCGCCTGTCCGAGGCTTGCAATCACGCCGTTTAGCCCAGTGACGATGTCCGCGGCAGTCGGCCGCGACGCGGGGTCGCGACGCACACATGCGTGCACGAGTTTGCGAACCCCCCCGGGCAAAATCCGTTGCAGCTCGGATGGTAGTCCCCCATCTCAATGGGTCTTCGCACTCTGCATGTGAAAATCAGGCATAGTTCACGTCTTCATACGCCGGAACCCGCCCTCAATTTGCGAGAGAGATGCACAGCAGAGGGAGCGCTCAACTGACCCCTTCTATCATGCCGTGCAGGCTGAAAGCGGATTCAGCACACGCTAACACGACAAGCCATTCATCAGCGTGGCATCTCAAGCTGTTCATGAGTACGCAAACTTCCCACGCGCACGCCGCTGGGCGCGGGCGGCCTGGTATGAAGAAGCAGGGCTAGGCGGAGCGCACTGCCGGCCTGCTTCTCCTTTTCGTAGATTGATGCCAGAAGATTCCGTAGAATATTTCCCACATCAGAAGCCCCAGCGCATCACGTCCTCTTCTCTGTAAGCGCCAGGTTCTTAAACACCTCCATAGGCAGGTACGCTTTCTGTGCCCTTGGAAAACGAGCACATAGTGCTGGTCCTTTGTCATGTGCTGTGAGAGGCCAAAATCGGAGTTTTTGCACGGAAACCCTTGTCGTCGCCCTGCAGCCGCACGCGCGACATCAAGCTGATGCCAAGCAGTGCCTCCGGATGGCAGCGCCATATGTCATCCCGTGCAACCACTTCATGAGTTTGCACAGGCCAACAAGCGCAAACGGGCCTCGCCTTGAGGCGCGGACACAAGCAGGATGTTGTGGGGGCTTGAGGTCGCCGTGGAGCGTCTTGCTCTTGTGCATAAACTTGACGCCCGGCAATGTCGAGAGAGGTGAGAAGAGCGCAGAGCGTTGGGTCAACAGTGATGTTCATCCGCTCTTCAGCCCCAGCACTCCACAAGGTGCGAAATGCCCTGGCGCTCAGGGTTATCGACTAGATAATCTTGATTGAGCCCGCACATGCGGGGAAAGCGTCGGGGCAAATTCGATGCGCTGCTGTTTCGGCAAGCCTAGCCACGAGCTAGCACTCGATGTGGAGGACACTCCAGGCTCCGCCGAGTCCCGAAATCCAAAGCACTCCGGATCCCGCAGTAGAACGAGAAACTGGGCGCCGCTGTGGTTTCCGGGCGTGCCAAGCAAAAGCGGGTAGCAATGGCAAGCGGAAACACTCATACAAGCAAAGCACGCTTTGGGTTCCAATGCAATCTCAGATAGCGAACTAGACTTTCCCCTAGAGTTCACAATCTAGTGCTTTCAAATACAGAATAAGACGTGTCGCAACACAGATTCCAGAGTCGCTGGGTTCGTGGCAGCCGGGGAGGTGTGCACATGCATGCCCTGCAAGCGCGAGCCAATCACGATCACGCACCGAGATCGCAGTGTTTCCATGGCGTTTCGCATCTGCAGCTTGACAGCCTTGAAGGGAAGCGTGTGCTGCTCGGGCGCTGCCGCTCCGCCGCCTCAGTGTACGTTTTCTCGAAGTCACTCAGATTGTCGAGCGGCGTCCAATCAAGGTCGGTAAGACCCACGTTGAGAGGCTGGTTCGTGTCGGGGTGCAAAGCAGCGCACGTCCGCCCCAAAACGTGTCCACGATGGAGCTGTGCCGCATGTAGCGTTGGATCGCCGCCTCGTTCAGGGGCAAATAGTCACGGATATTCTCGTTCTGGCCCAGCGGGAACACCTTGGGCGAGATGAGCTCCTTGAGCGCAAAGCGCGCAGGCGTGGGCGCGCGAGGGTGCACCAAGCTGGTTGTCAGTGACACTGTGACCGGGAAGACAGGATCCCGGCCCCCGAAGGGCTGTGCGAGATGTGTCCTTGCAGAGCAGAGCATTCAACTTCACAAGTGATCAATCCGGATGCTCTGAACGGCGCGCCGAGCCGCACTAAACTGGGTCAACGAGGAGAGGGAGTAGAAGCCAACATACAGCTACAGCTCCTCTCCGGACAGCTCCTTGGGCGAAGCGGTGAACGATCCTTCGGACCACCCGCGCATGCAGCCCAAATCAGAGACACGCAGTGTGTTGTGAGCGGCTGAGCGGTCGTGATGGGGGTCGGGATCATCGTTCACAGCAAGCCAAAGGGAACAAGAGAGTCGAAATCACGTAAAAGGGGCCGTGGCACACATCTGTGGGCCAGTGCGCTCACAGAGACACCACGCCAAAGCCCCCCTTCCCGAGCTCCTTGACAACACGGACTTGGACGCGTCACCCTGCTTCTCTTTTTGAGAACCGTATCGGTGTAGATTTTGTTGGCCCGCGTGGGGCCCTGAGCGCCACTATGAATGGGGTCTGTGCTGGGCTCGTCATACTCCATCTCTTGCTGCAGCTCCTCGGGGTTTCGAGTGCTGCTGCTCATACGAAGGGCCGTGTGTCGGGAACTTTGTGCCGCCATTCTTCCATGGTGGTGTTGAAACAGCTTTAGGGACCCCACGTGGCTTGGGTGCTGCTGATGGGCGTAGTGCTGCATGCGAGCACTGAGCAACGTCAGATGCGCAGCTGAATCCCTGTGGCAATTGCTAGAAATTGGGCAAGAATGCTGAGGCAACATGAGGCACATCACTGCCGGCTGGCCAGAGGCGAAGAAGGCCTACGCCGCAGTCGTTAGTGAGGAAAATTCGCTGAGAGTGCACAAACCGGCGGGTCATCATACTTGTGGCCTTTCGGAGAGCTCCATATGCACCCCATGCGCAAGCCAGCCCGGGCCAGCAGCAGGCTGCGCTGCCGTCTGCAGCGCCCTCGAGCTCGCCCTGCTAGCGCACCGCCTGCACACTGGCCCTCCTTTCGTGCCTGGCTGTCTCGCCAGGGGGCTGCCAGTGCCAAAGACGCTGTCACAGAGCAAGCAAGCATGCGGCGGCGGAAGGGGAAGCAGAACGGGTACGTGGCCCAACAGGTCCCCGTAACGTTCGAAAAAAGTAGTATAGTACCCGCTTCCCATGCGTTCGGGCTCGGCAAAGCTGCTGACAGGCTGACCGAGCACCGTCCGCGGCGACATGTCGATCGGTGTTCGGTCAAACGTGCGCGCACAGGAGTAAGGAAGCCTGATGAATAGCTATGCTATGCCAGCTGGTAAAAATGGTCGCCGACAATCGTGGCGAGCTCGTGGCCCATGCCGCAAACGTGTCAGCGAACGCGAGAGTTTGCGGGAGGATGCGATTGCGGTGCGAGTCGGCGGAGATTGCCGGTGTCGCGCCCGCAACAGACACCGGGCAATATACTTGCTCCAAACGCAAGTGTCGCACGCTTGCGGTGCGTGAAAAGAAACCAGCAATGGGCACAACAGCTCGAGCCCTGACCGGTGTGAAGGCTGAAAGACAGCTACTCCCCGTGTAGCCACTGCCGAAAGCCACTGCGTATATGTAACATGGGTTGAATGCTTCTGAGACCACGCCGAGACCGTTTGCGCGTAGCGCATGCGGGCATGCGGGCAGTGGTCGAAGCGTCGCCGGGCGCGGGCGCGGGACTGAGCCCTGGCAAAGAACGCACCTGCCTGACGAGCAGCGAAACTTCTTTCCTGAGCACGTCCGACGTGCGTTAGCGTTTCTATGCGGGGCTTGTAGGCATGTCGCTGAACGTGACGCAACGCAGATGCAGGCGCCTGGCACGCACTACCGCGAGCGCCCATGGATGGATTATGAACACCGCTCCGACAGTCACAGGAACAACTTACGATAGCAAGGTACGTGCACGGTCCTCGAAGTCGGCGCGGTCGTAGCACGCTTCAAGGCGTGTCGAGAGGAGAGAGGCACGGGTGGCGGATCGACGTCCTAAGCCGGATACACCCGTTCAAGCCAACAGTGTGCGATCAACAGGCTGTACGCGCCCATGGCTTGTAAGAGTGCGCGAGGACACTGGGGCGCGCGTCGCGAACGTCCACTCCACTCCGCTGCCTCTGAGATAGCGCGGGAGGCATCCAGAGCTGAAAACGAACGTGGGCCGCCCGGGCAAGTTCGTGCAAGCCATGCGCTCGTAACGGAGAAGCAGCAAACGTTGCATCGCGCTGGGGATCGCTGCAGCTCTTTCTTGTAGAGGCCAGCTTCGTCTGCAGCTGACGGTCTTCTCTGCCTGTGCCGGAAGCATGCTCGGCTCCACACAGAGCGGGCTGCGCGCGACGACAGCGCCGCGCTCGAGCCATGTGTGCAATGTCGCTACGCCTTCGAAGCCGCCTGCGTCGCGCCTGGCGAAGCGAAGCAAGGTCGAAATCATCAAGGAAGAGAGCGACTTCCTGCGCCATCCGCTGATGTCCGAGCTCGTTTGACGAAAAGACGTTCATCTCGAGGAGGCGGTGCAGCTGATGAAGTTTCACGGATCGTATCAGCAAGATCACCGCGAGGAAGCGCGCCTACGGCCAGGGCATAGTTCTACCAGTTCATGATGCGTACTCGCCAACCAGGAGGCCTCGTCACGAACCAGCTTTATCTCGCCATGGACGACCTCGCAGATATGGTGCGCGCTGTTGAATCATGTTGCATGCGCGCGTGTGGGGTGGCCGAGGCTGTCGTCTGCTCCTCTAGATGCAGTCACGGCTTCCGTTTCAGCAAATGATGGCGCTCGACTCTGTTGCACACTGCGGCGCGTCAAGAGCGCAATGAGCGCTTGAGCACGCACGTTTATAGTGCCTCTGCCGTGATCCATGTTCGGTGGTGTCCTGCTGCGCTCGCAGCCTTTGGAGGCTGACCACCTCCTGGCATTCAAACGCCACTATGCCGGCAGTCGTTCGCAGTACAAATCGCCCACGCACATCATGTAGCTGTACAAAGACAGAAACCGTGCGATGTCTACCGCGTGCGTGCCCGCTCGTTGCACCGTGCTTGATGATGTGGCATCTCGCATCACCTCAGCAGCACCCGAGCAACACCTCAGAAGCACCGCGGCGCGTAGTTCGGCAACGGCACGCTGCGCCTCACCACGCGCCAGGCGTATCAGCTGCACGGCGTGCTCAAGCAGGACCTCAAGTCCGTCTCTCGACAGTCATCAAGAAACATGGGGTCCACACTCGGTGCTTGCGGTGATGTCAACCGCAACGTCATGGCGCCGCCGCCGCCCTACAAGAATCGCCCGGAGTATGCCATCGCCGAGAGTGTTGCGGAGGACATTGCCGACCTGCTGGCACCGCAGTCGGGCGCATACTATGATGTCTGGCTTGATGGCGAGAAGTTTGCGACATCAGTGCGCGAGGCGTGCCCCGTCCCGCCCCGGTGCCGCAGCGCCCTGCTGGTGTTTGTGTGCATGGCCTCCCGCCGCGCAGTCTTGCTTGCGCCGCTGCTTCAAGGCAGAGGGTTGTGTGTGGAATGCAGCTGTCGAATGTGTCCTCCTCCAGCACTCTCACGCACACAATCCCACCGATGGTGTGCAGAACCCCAAGGTGTCGGCGGATCGCGCTTTCAATGGTTTTTGGCACCAACTTTGCAAATTCTGCGGAGCCATTTACGGCACCCAATTCCTGCCTCGCAAATTCAAGGTGGCAGTGACCGTGCCGGGCGACAACTCCGTCGACCTCTTCACGAACGACGTCGGTGTGGTCGTCATCTGCGGCGAGGACGGCGCGCTGCGGGTTTCAATCTGCTTGTAGGCGGCGGCTTGGCCGCACACATCGCAACAAGGACCCTTCGCACGCATGAGCGAGCCCATCGGCTACGTTGACAAGGCACGCGCGTGCTGCTTGGTGTCTGGGATATTGTGCGCTGGTGTGTGGTACAAGTGGAAAGCCAAGGTTGGCTCGTTTTGTTTGCAGCAAGTGCACCGCCGGTACCCTGCTACACTCTTGATGGCCTCGCAGCAGCACTTCAAAGGATGCTGCTGGCGCGCTGACTTGGAACGGGATTGGCGCTGCAGGAGGACATTTACCATGCCGTGAAGGCCATCGTGGCCGTGCAGCGTGACTATGGCCGTCGAGACGACCCAAGCAGGCAAGGCTCAAATACCTCGTCTCCGAGTGGGGCATTGAAAAGTTCCGCGGTGTGACGGAGCAGTACTTAGGCAAAAATTCGAGGCGTTCCGCCCCTTGCCGCCCTGGGAGTTCCATGATTACCTCGGCTGGCACGAGCAGGGCGACGGCAAGCTCTTCGTGGGCTGCTTCGTGCAGAACGGCCGCCTCAAGGGCGACATGAAGGCGGCTTTGCGCAGCGTGATCGAGGAGTACGGCCTCAGTGTACGCCTCACACCGAATCAAGAATCTTCTCCTCTGCGATGTGGAACCGCAGTGGCGCGGAGCCATCGATACGGCGCTGCGCGGCGGCGGCATTGTGCCCCCGAGCAGCTCGACACGATCCAGCGCGCGGCCATGGCGTGTCCTGCGCTTCCACTTTGCGGCTGGCCATTGGCGAGGCGGAGCGTGGGCTGCCGGGACGTGGCGAGGCGGGTGCGGGTGCTTTTGGACAAGCTCAACCTCGAAGGCGAGACCGTTGTAATGCGCATGACGGGCTGTGCCAAACGGGTGCGCCTCCGCTAGCAACAGCGTCGATTTTTTTTTGTTTGGGGGTTGGGGAGGGAGGATGTGCTGTCTCTCCTGTCACTCGTCTTGTGGTGATTGTTGCAAGCGCCAGGGTTGCTTCTCCTCGTCACGTGCAAATGTGAGAACGCGCCTTGATGATGAGAGGACACGGCACGCCTATGCACGCATGAGCGCAGAAGCAGTAACGCCAGTATGTGGCTGCAGGTGTGCACGGCCTTACATGGCCGAACTCGGTTTTGTTGGCGACGGCCCTAACACCTACCAGGTCTGGCTTGGTGGCAACCCGCGCAGACGGCGATAGCTGCAGAGTACAAGGACCGCGTGAAAGTGCGAGAGCTGGAAGCGGAGCTCGAGCCTCTGTTCACCTTCTGGCGCGATAACCGCAAGCCAGGTGAGGGTTTCGGGTACTTTGTACAGCGCGTGGGCGTGGACGCGTGCCGGAGTTACGTCGACGGGTTCGTTGGGTCTAGTGCGCCCGTAAAAGACATCCGTGTCATGGAGGAGGTGTACACCAAGCTCGCGGAGCGCGCGGCAGCGGAGGGTAAGAGCGTCGGCCATATCGCGAACGAGTTGCTGCGCAAAGCGATTGCGTGAAGCTGCAGCGGCGGCTTCTTTGGGGTACTGTGCGGTGTGTGCTTGTGTGGTGGAGCTTTGCTGGAATATTTTTCTGCGCCCCTGCAGCCATTGGATTCGCGGCGTGTGTTCAGGTCGAAGTTTCTCGAGGCTTTTGCTGCAGCGTCAAATCCGCAATGGCTCATGCATCAGACCGTTCTGTTTCTGGGCCAAAGTTGAAGAGCCGAAGACCACGCCTCTGCAAGGCCGTAAAACTCATGCAAGCCTTGCATATTATCGCGCGGGTGTTGACAAAATGGTTAGATTCACCATGATGTCTAAAGCAAGTACGCCACAGAAGCATGTCGAGGAGGAGCACCCTCAGGTATTTAAGACCTTCCACCGCGACATTCTCACGTTCACTCACGGAATTGCCGGTAGTCTTTAGCACGTTTGCCGCAGTACAGCCACATGTGGAGTAGCATACCCAGGCGTTGCCCCTACACAAGGCTACGCTCAGCTCAGCCAAAAGCGCCCCGCACGAACGTGGATCCGGACCCGGACACTCCCGTGCTGCTCGCAAACGCTTTGAACCTCACGCCTGACAGAAAACCCAGCGCTGCCGACTGCAAGCGCCCATATGTCTCGGCCGCTGGCGGGAAGAAGTCGTAGCCATCGCCCTCGCCAACGGACGCCAACTCCCGCCGTTGGCAAGCCTCAGCGGCCTCGGGGGCCGCCGCAGTGGCGCCGTGAGCTTTGTGCGTGGTGGCGTCCGATGCTCATGTCGAAGGCCGGGTGGGTGATCACGGCGTGCAACGCCGTCAGCGAGCCGTCTAGCACTTGGTGACAAGGATGCGCCACGCCGTTGACCTGCATCGCGTTGGGAGCCGCCAGGCGACGCCGCGGTACCTTGGGTCCGCCAGGAGGTGATCACCACCTGGACTCGAGTCCAGCGTAGGCGGAGCACTCGCCTCCAGGCCTAAGCCAGGTTGTGGCGAAAGCCTCTCCAGGCAGTTGTGGCAGTGCACACGATTGGTTTGTCACCGAAACGCCGCGGCCCACGCCACATGGGCGTGGGGGCACCGAAGCCAGCGAGGGCGCCGGAGCTGGCGCCGGCCGAATTAGAGGTGCGCGGCGACGAAGTCCGTGGAAGTCTTTACAGTCCGTGGAAGTGGGCCGCAGCGAATTTGAAGTCGAGTATGCGACTCTGCTTAGATTCGAGCTGCCTGCTCGCACACGCTCTGAGCGAGGCAGCGACCTGAACAAAAACAATATCAGACACTGCACAGCACGCATCATGGATAACGCCTGAGTGGCAGGCAGTGGCTTCATGCGTGCGGCGCACAAAGTGCTGGTGCGATTTTGTGGCCTCCGTTTCCGGCCCCTGGCTTGTCAGCCCGCATTGAGCAGCCATGCATGGTGTAAATGCGTTGCCGGTGATTGTGTGCGCTTGGCGTGCTCCTGTACTCCTTTGTGTTCTGTCGTTAATGCGCCTTATAACTCCCTGGGACAGTACCGTATCTAAGGATCTGACCTAAGGCTGCTCAGCACCGTGCAGACGTCCCAGAGCAGCCGCACCGAAATGAAGGGCAACGACAAAGCCGATATTGATGTCGACAAAGGATCCATTCTGTGCATTACATAGTCAGGGGGTGTAAAAGAGCAAACAACGCAAAGCGCCAAAGAACACAGAAGGCTAAGAGCAAACCGACGACCGGCCCCGCAACAATCAAAACGCACGCCTCATCACCACGTCCGCTGAGGGAACCACCAGGCCCTCCACGAAGGATTGTCCGGACAAGCGGCGTAGAAGCCATTCCGTGTGCACATCCATTCTGTGTGCACACAATTGGTGTAACTCCTCCTCTGCCCCTCACATCGCACCCTGCAAAATAGCCGAGCACTGCCGCGTGTCGCTGCGCATGTCAAAGCCTCTACTGCAGAGGTGTGGCTGCGCTCCGACCAGCACACGACCTCGTACCCCCGGCCAACGTCCGGCCCTCAAGATGCACGTCGGGTATGGCGTGACCATCGCATGACCCGTCTTTGTGTCACCGCTGGACAACTCAGCACGTGCTCAAGTGCCCGAGAGTTGTCACAGGGAAGTACGTCACGAGAATGCGCGCTTGAGCGCCGACCGCATCGAGCGCTTGCCTCGAGGATGCTGCGCGTGTAGCGTCCGGCTGCAGCCCTCGACGGCCATTTTGTCGATCAGCTCCTCCGCCCGTGCGAGGTCGTTTGAGTTCGCGCAGAGCTCCAACAGTGAGTTGTATACCGATGTCGTCATGTCAACGTTGAATTCCGAGCGCATGCGCGTCAGCAGACGGGCAACCTCGGCCCAGTCCGGTGGGTTGGCAACCTGGCCAAAGCCTCGGACAAGAACGCAAAGACGACACCGCCCGGCTTTAAAAAAGTCCATGCAGGCCCCAGAGTTGAAGGCATCGGAGCCGAGGTGGGTGGGCGTGCTTTTGGGGGGCCCCGGCTGGGCTGCTGACCAGGGTTAGTGACACCTGCTTGTGCTTGCAGAGGGGGGCCCATGCAGCTAGCAGTCGAGGTGTACAGCAACTGATACTGTTGGATTCAAGTTGCATAGCGCTGTAGTGCACTTGCACGGACGCTTCTGGCAGCAAGGGTTCTCAATTTCGCAGGCGGAGCACAGGCATGATCTACAAACGGTGAGGTTACATCAAACGACCATGTGCTACACCGCGACCAAGAAGGCGAAAGAAGAGCGCACCGAAAAGCTCATCGAACATTCATCGCCATGTCCATGTTGCGATCGCAACGCAAGCCGAACAAGCGCCGTCGCAGAGATTGTGTCGGGCTGTATGCCCATTTTGGCGAGGTTTGGGTGAGCTCGTTGATGGCTTGTTTGGGCTTGCCTTGCCGGCCAAGCGTTTTTACCCGTCGGGGTCACCTCAGCCGTGCTTGCCCCCTCGGGCGATTTGCCGCCCGCGCGCGTTTCGTGGTAGCTGAGCTGTGGGGTGGCCTGCACGTCCAGTCTGCTTGCAGCTGAAGTGGCTGCAGGTTGCATTGCACAGCCAGGCATTCAACCGGCTCTTGCTCAAAACGCTTACTATAACACAGCGGTTCATACATCCCACGTTTAAATAAGGCCACTCCAGATATGCCCCCCTTGCCGACAAAGGCTTGTTGCGGTGCGGTCCGGGCGCGGGTGCAATTGGCAATGCCGGGGCCCTGACATGCCCTTGCTGCCCGTGGTCGTTACAGTGATGGCGAGTGGAGGGCGACTCGTATCAGCGGGGCATCGAGGTATTGCATCAGCACTGCTGTCAACGACACGAACGGACAGATGCTGTGCACATTGGTGGCAAAGCTGCAAGGCCCCTTTGCATGCCCATTCAACCCTACTGGGCCCCGCGAAGTTAGCATGTAAGCTTCATGAGGTATTTGATATTTGTATAGAGCTTGAAGGTTTTGATGGTTCATGACGCAGAGGGGCCCTTTTTCCAGCAAGGAATGCACCGTTGACTCAGGATGGGCGTGAGTGGTTCCCCAATACATTACAATTGCGATGTGCCCACATGTGTTCAAACGAGGAGCTTGCGGATAGGGCTTGGCGCCGCCGCGAGAGACGGCTGTTGCTCTGCGCTGCGGACGTGCACGTTTTATGTTGCCGGTGACAGCAGCGAGCCTTCGCAGCTAGATGAGCTTGGCCCTCCGAAAGCGCACCGTTCTGCGCACCGATCGCTGTGAGCGGTGCTCTTGTGGCAGGGCTGTGGCGCGCTGTGAGTTACCCAACATGGACCCAACGTTGCACTGTTGCAGCCCGTTCAGCGTTGAAGCGGAGTTGCAATCAACAAATGCATCTGTACAGTCGTGCTCAAAACTTCTTGGATGGAACACGCAGCCAGGGGCCAGTTCGGGTGCTCGTTGATCAGCACGTCGCGGGGGCAGGGTTCTCGCCACATGCGTTT
>JAFLJL010006752.1:2500-10311 GCA_018398815.1 Conus ventricosus
AAATTTCTGTTTTATTTTTATCAAAGCCAATATGGCTAAGGGGTTCAGTTTTGCAAATTATGCCACTACATATTTCATTCACAAATCTACCAGCTTTCCCCAAAAACGTTGTGTGCCCGTAGTACAAAACATGGGTTTAAATACGTCCTTAACAAGGTACAAAAAAAGAAAACCTCAGTCAATTGCCCATTTTTTCAGCACCACATTTACCAAACACTGTCATTTTTCGTAATTGAAACCCATTTCATTTTATATCAAAAATTTTTACTCAGATATGAAAAAGTTTTTCCGCCATTTTCAACGTTTTTTATACCCAGTTCGTAAAAATTTTGGGTGTGTAGGTTTATCTATAAAAATGTCAAAATTAATTTTGCCCCTTTACAAAGACTCAACTTTTTGTAACATATGGCATTTTTAAACTTTTATTAGTTTTTTTCAGTTTTGATTTTTTTTTTTTTTTTTTGTATATATTCAATTTGCGGTTTAAAGCAGAGAAAGTGACAAATTAAAAGTTTCGTCTACTTTTGTGAAATTGTTCAAAAAAATAAACGGTCATTGTCAAGAAAAAAATTTGTGGTGTGTATTCTAAACTTTTTGCCCCCATGCATTTTAATAAAGAAGCAAACTTTTTAATTCTGGAAACCGAGCCACCGTTTTGGATACTTTTATGCGCAGTTTTTTTACTTATTTTTTTTTTTAAATTTTTCCCCCAAAAAAAATTTGTAACGTAACTTGAGGAGTCTAAAAAAAGTGTCAGGGGGGGTGGGGTTGTACTACCCACAAATGGAGGGTTTTTGATAAAAATAAGCGCAAAAAAAATCCCCACTCTGCCCAAAGAAGTTATTTTGTCTTCTCCCCCAAAATCTGAAAAAATGTTTCACGCCACTAATTTTTTCAAAATTAATTCTGTGGGTTTTTGCAAATCGTTGGTAAACCGATTCAAAAATTTTAAAATTTTTTGGGGGTTTCCCTTCTATGACTAAAGGGTCCATGAACGACAGAATTTTTAAGCCCCCCAACCAAACACATTATTTTTCCCAGGTTCAAAATTTAACCCTGATATACGACCTACATTTCCAGTACGTTTATACTTTTTTTTAAAAATTTTTTTTTGTCACCTGCTAAAAGAAACTGGGGATCACTGCTTATTAAAAAAAGCTTTGTTCGACTATATCTATAACTATTCCACGTATGTTTGCATTTTTCCCGAATCGTTAATGCAAAAATTTAAATACTAATTGAATAAATAGGGCGATAGGTGTCACCTTGTCGCTCCGCGGTCTTCTAAACCATCTAGAAAACTTGAAATAACAAGGACACATGAGTTAATTTTTTTATAGAATGTTTCAGTCCATTTGCAGAAGCCCTTTTAAAAGCCAAATGCTTTAAATATTTTAAGTAAAACCCCCGCCATGAAGTCAATGTTTAATAAAAGCCCTGGTAATTTGGGTTCTTCTAAATACACAATTGGTCAAAAAGGCCTAATGTTATCCCTATGTATGTATTCTTAATAAAACCTTTTGATCCTCATTGATGAAAACCAGCTAACACGTTTTTTTTAAAAACGATTGGCTAACATAGGACCCTATTTTGAATAAACATTTAAAAACGAGATTGGTCTCCTTTTCTTCACAAAGTGTTTTTTTATCCCCCTTTTGGTATGCTTTACGTTAGTCCCTTTCTTTAAAACCAAGAAAGCCCCCCCCTTTCGAAACCCCGGTTTTTTAAAACTTCTGAAAACAAAAACACAATTCTGCCCAAAAAAACATTAAATCTTCTGTTTTGAAAACCATCATGTCAGGATTTTTGTTGTTTTTTCATATTCGTTAAGGTAATGCCCCCTCCAGTGTGATTTCGCCGTCAAAATGTTTTTGCTTCGTCAGGTCTAAATGTCCCAATGCAGTGTTTGATGCTGGACCCCGAGATCGAATGGATTGCTCCTCAGGGGGTACTTGCGCTGGGGGGTGAGAAAGGGTAAGACGGGGGTGGGGCTGTGTGTAGGGGTGGGGAGTTTCCCCGTGGAGAAAAAAGGCAATGAGCAGCTTAAATTAAGAACGATGTCATTATCAGGCAGGGTTAAAACAAGAAAACGAAAGGGGAATGTTTATCAAACGTCCTTTAAAATGGCTAGACGGGCAAGGGGGGGGAAATGACGTCAGTAGGGAGTAAAAAAGACCCAGTTTGAGGGGAGAAGTAAAAAAAAGGATTTCACCTTATATGCTGTGACACAAGCAGCCTTACACCCCTGAAGGGTTTTAAAAAATTGTTGCTGTTGCCGTTACAACCTCCGTAGACAACTTCAACAAAACCCCTGCCCGATTTAAAAGTGTACCTCGGAAAGAAGCCTTCGCAGGGCCCTGTTTCTACGGGTTGTGGACACGGGTTTTCGCAAGTAAATAAACGTATTCAATGACACACGGTACACACATAAAGCATAAGGGACAACACCCACACACACACACACACCCACCACACCACACACACACAACACACACACACACCACACTTGCGCGAGCACACACCAGGTACATACCCACACCACACACACGATGCGCGCACGCACGCACGCACACACACACACACACCACCCCACACACAACACACACACACACACCACAACACACACACACAACAAAAAACACACCACACACACACAACGCACGCACCATGCGCGCGCGCGCGCGCGCCCCGCATGCACGACCAGCAGGGCAGCACGCACGCACGCACGCACGCACCCACACACACCACACACACACACACACTACAATACACCAGATCAAAATTCTTTTCGAAATAAATTTGTGGACAAAAAGATTTTCATTTAACCGAGATGAATTTTTCAAAAAAGGGAACCAACTGAAAAGGTTGCCAGTTAGAATCATGTCCCTTCGTGCAAGGATTTTCCCTTGCCTAGTGCCCCGTGCTTCTTCAAGCAAGTGAAAAACTGAAAAAAAAAATATATATATATATATATGAAGAAAAAGAAACACCCGAAGGGGCTGGAGAGGGCCCAGAGAAGCACTGTCTTCACCTGCCCTTTTGGCATCCTGTACCAACCTTAGAGGCCTGCCTGGTTGCATGGGTACAGCGTAAAAACAGCGCAGGCCCCCAAGGGTTACAGGACTGCTCTAAAGGCAGGGAAGACAGTGCTTCCTGGGCCCCCCCCACCTTCGGGGGGTTTTTTTTTCTTCTATTTTATATATAAAATTGAATTGCTGTTTCATGGGAGCGGTTGCTTGCTGTTTCCTGAACAGTAAATTGAAAAAACTTGTCCAGATGAAATTTAAAAAAAAAAAAAACAAAACTTAATTTTAATGTAAAAACTCAAAGGGCAAATCTGTATCTTCAGCTTCTCTTAAAAAGTTTAAGCAAAAAAAGGGAGGGACGTCTGTAGGAAACAAGAAACCTTGGTGCATTGGATGCAAACGTTTTTTAGAAAAAAAAAAAAAAAACGGCTTTCTTTCGAAAAGTTCCCTCACAAAACTTTAGCGGGCATTTCTCTTTTTTGAAAAAAAAAGGGGAAAAAAAAGCATGAATCCCTCTCTTGCCTTGGGGACGGTATTGTTGCAAAGCTTCTAAGGGTTTTAAATTGTTGCCCTTTTCGCCACAACCCCCGAAAAAAAAGACTGCACACCCTGTCTCCCCAGTTAAAGAAGAACCTCAGGGTCAAGTCCTCGCCTTCCCGGATCATGGGTTGTTGCCGGGGCTTCGCAACTAGATAAACAATCAAATGGGCACACGGGCAACACAGAAAGCATACCGGATATGTAGGCGCGCGCGCGCACACACACACACACAACACACACCACCCCACACACCACCACACCCACACAACACACACCCACACCCTACACCACACACACAACACACACACACACACACACACAACACACCACAACACACACACACACACACCCACAACCCCACAAAAACACACACACACCCACACACCACCACACACACCACATACCCCCAAAAAAAAAGAATATGGTGGGGAAACCAGGATGGTTATTTTAACAAAAAAAGTAAAAAAAAAGAGAATCAGCTCAAAAGATGGGGCAATAAACGATGCGCCTTGACCTTCAGACAAGGTAATGAACTAAAAAACCCCCATTTTTTTGGGGCTATTGTCGGCTCTGCTCATAAAGTAGTAAATTGAAATTTTGTCAAACAAATAGTCCCCCCCCACCCCCCCCCCCCCCCCCCCCCCCCCAAAAAAGGTGATTTTTAGTACAGAAAACGTAAGGATAGTAAAACTGTTCTCCAGGGTGTTCTTGAAAAAAAAAAAAAGAAATAAAAGACCCAAAAGCTTTTGAGTCTCTAAGAAACGAGAAAAGCTCTGTAAAATTTTGGGAAAGTTTGAGTGTCATGAGGCATCTTTTAAAATTTTGAATGTTTTCTAAAAACACGTTTTTTTCAAAAACCCTTTAATTTTGGAAGACGCCCATGCGGAAAAGATGTCCTGTGTTTTTATTTTTATTTTTTTTAAAAAAAAAACTTTTTTACCCATTAGAAAAGGGGAAGGGAAACAAAGAAGACCCAGCCCCTGCCGTGCGGTGGTGATCTTTCAGTTTGTATGGGCAGGCAAGGGGGTTGGTTCGTTCCATCAGAGATAATTTTTTTTTACGGACTTTTCCAAGCGTCTACCCAAGGTTAGTGTGCTGTGGACTGGCGGCAGTCCCTGAACCACACAGTCAAGTTTCATCCCCTTCAGGATCTGTTCTAAGAGTGGTCTCCCCAATTTCCCCACCATCATTGCCGGGACGGTATCTTTTAAAATCTGTTAAGGGCGGGTGCGTTTTGAAGGAGTACGAACAGCGCCTGATCACGTCTGAATTTCCCCCACTGAAAAAAGTTAAAACCCAAGAGTGAAGGAAAACCCGCCCCGAAAAGAAATCTCAGACTAAAAAAGAACCGACCCATAGCGTGACATTTTCATGTATTAATTTACATTTAAGGAGAAAAAAAAAAAGGGTTAAACTTTGAGGTCCTAAACGGGCGCCCGCCTTGTGGTGACCTTTTTTTTTCCATTTCTTTTCGTTTGACAAGTGTGGCAACACGCTTTGGTTGACGTGATGGCGCCCACCCTGAGTATCAGGTTTCCCCTGATTGCCCGTTTTCGAAACACCTTGTCATAGTGTCTGACGTGTATAAAAAGGGTAAGGTTTTGGTTTTTGACCGAAGCCCCAAGGTAAACGTGCTGAATCCTTAATTTGATTGGACGCCGAGGCAGTGATCGGGGAGAGAACTCATGTTTGCAAAACGGGTTTGTTTCGATATGTGGGCGGGGCCCGGGGTTGCCCAAAGGGTAAAAGCGCGCTTGGCTTGGGCCAGCTTAGTATATTTTTCAACCTTGGGGGTCGTGAAAGGAAAAAAATCAATCAGAGGAGGAGGAAGGAGGGGGGGGGGGGGGGGGGGGGGAAGGGATTTTTTTTCCTTTTTTTATGGGGGGGGGGGGGGGGGGGGGGGGGGGAAGAAAAACGTGCCAAAATGACAGGGAAAAGATTTCGTGACCCCGGAGACGCTTTTTCGTCTTCTTTTTATATGCACATAATTAAATCAATCTGAACACGCAAAATATTTACATCAAATTTCCTAAAAAACAAAACCGTCTTCAAAACCCGACACTTTTTTCTTTCAATATACATTTTAAAAGGGAAAAAACCTTAGAAACAGTATTTACCAACATTCATGAAACCCAAAGATCAAAATCTCTTAAAAAAATTTTTGTCGTATTTCAACTCGACTTCGTTTCCAAAAAAATTGTTATAGAATCTCCGTCGCATGAAATATTGTTATGAATCCCATACCAAAAATTTTGTTATGTTCTCCGGACGCTCTCACAGTTTTTTTTTTACATTTTTCCCTTTAAAAAAGGGTCATTTTTGAACTCAACTCGTTCCCCAAAAAACCTGGTTCGAATCCAGTTGTTTTCTTTTAGGTTTTTTAAAGAGTCTGAGGGCAAATGCTGTTACGCTTGAGTGACTGCATTGGAAAAAAAAGTCCCCGCGAAGAACAGCACAGCAGCAGCAGCTGAGCGAAGGCCTTCCTAGTTCGGTTCGAATGGAGGGGCGACAGTTGAAGTTTTTCCCGGGAGCACGTTTCTTCTTTGGGTTTTCTCTTTGGTGTGAGAGGGGTTTGTGGCGAGGGCTGGCCCAGATGCCCCTCTTATAGGAGGCGGTTGCACCGTTTTTAACAAAGTTTCGATTTTGTAAAAATGAAGCTGGGGGCCCGTCGGTCACAGTAATTTTAAAACACATACCTCACTACAGTTTTCGCACGCGCAGCCACAACACACACCACACCACACGCGCGCGCGCGCGCGGCCCAGCCACACACACACACCACACACACACACACACCACAACCACACCACACACACACACACACCCATGCACGCTCGCACACCGCACGCTCCCCCACTCACAAGACACACACACGCGCGCGGCGCCAGCACACAAAACCCCACCCCAACACACACACACACACACACACACACACACACACCACCACACAGACCACAACACACACATACACACACAAACACACACACACACACACACACACACACACACACCCACACACACACACACAACACACACACACACACACACACATGCACACACGCAGACTCACACGCACACACACATGCAAACATACACCACCCCTCACCCCACCCCACACACACCCCACACACACACACACACCCCACACACACCACCCCACCAAACACACACACCACACACACACACACACACACCACACACACACACACACACACACACACCACACACATCGTCTCTCTGTCTCTGCCTCACACACACACACACACACACACACACACACACACACACACACCACACACACACACCGTTTGCGCGTATGCACACACACACGCACACTCACACCCACACACCACACACACACACACCCCACACACACACACACACACACACACACCCACACACACACACACCCTACACACTCACGCACGCGGGCTTACACACACACACACACACACACACACACACACACACACACACCACACACACACACACACACAACCACACACAACACACACCACACACGTGGCACACCTACACAAATCACGCGCGCGGGCTCACACACACATACACACCACACACACACACAACACACACACACACACACACACACACACACACACACACCCCACACACACACACTTCACACACACACACACACACACACACACACACACAACACACACCACACACCACACACCACACGCACACACACACACACCGTCGCGTATGCACCCCACACGCACACCACACACACACACACCACAAACACACACACACACACACACACACACCCCACATACCACACCCCACACCACACACCCACACACACACCCCCACACACACACACACCAGCCAATGGCCGATGGTGCCCAACAGTCCATGTTCCAAATTTTTCCCTTCCTGATTATACGTTTGAATTCCTTTGAGTATGTTCTCTCTGTGTGTCCCATCCTCTACATGCTGTCCTATTTTCTCTGTTTTGTATCTGCCTCAATACTTTCTTTGCCTCTCAGTCATGTCTCTTGCCATCAAACACCCCCCCTCTCTCTCTCTCTCTCTCTCTCTCTCTCCCCCTCTCTCTCCTCTCTCTCTCTCTCCTCCTTTCTTTTCTTCTCTCCTCTTCTTCTCATTCTCTCTACTCTCCTCTGTCTCTCTCTCTCCTGAGGAATCACTTTGCAATGTTCTAAATATAAATATTTCAATTAAATAGAAATAATAAAGAAATTAAATTGTAATAATAAGCCT
>JAFLJL010006753.1:0-11651 GCA_018398815.1 Conus ventricosus
GGGGGGATTCTTCAAAAATAAAAAGGCAGAGGAGTCAAATTACCACTTTCCGCGGTCACTGAGGAGAAACAACCAAGTTTCGAAATATCGGTATATGACCAGGATTATATGTTAGTGAGTTTCCCTCCTATTGGAGGATGTCTCCCCCTTGGAGAATATAAGCTTGCTGAAGGCTCATTTTGAGATGCATTATTTTATTTTCCCCATTCACCCACTCAAGCACATACTGTTAGTTAGGCAGAATCATCTACCACTGCAGATATGAATGCGTATCTCCCCCTATTTCTTCAATCTAAGACATAAGAGCAAGCTTTGTTTATAATTCAATATTTCTTGCAGTCATTGCAACACCAAGCTGCTCTGTAAGTTGCTGGAACGGTGCTCGGTACTTATCCTTGGAATTTATTAGTTTGTTGTATTTTAGTCCCTTGCGGATTCTTTCCAAGAACTGGCTTTGTTAAAACTGAAAAGGCAGAGGAGTCAAATTACCACTTTCCGCGGTCACTGAGGAGAAACAACCAAGTTTCGAAATATCGGTATATGACCAGGAGTTATACGTTAGTGAGTTTCCCTCCTTATTGGAGATGTCTCCCCCTTGGAGAATATAAGCTTGCTGAAGGCTCATTTTGAGAAGCATTTGTTTTATTTTCCCCATTCACCCACTCAAGCACATACTGTTAGTTAGGCAGAATCATCTACCACTGCAGATATGAATGCGTATCTCCCCTATTTCTTCAATCTAAGACATAAGAGCAAGCTTTGTTTATAATTCAATATTTCTTGCAGTCATTGCAACACCAAGCTGCTCTGTAAGTTGCTGGAACGGTGCTCGGTACTTATCCTTGGAATTTATTAGTTTGTTGTATATATATATATATATATATATATATATATATACATGCACGCACGCACGCGCGCACACACACAACACACACACACACACACACACACAACACACACACACACACCACTCACTCCCTCGCTCATACACACACACATGAGAGGACACCAATGATGAACAACCGTGTGTAATTACCATTTTACGTCAACTGATGCCGCAGCTGTCCTTTGACTTGTGTTTTAAAATAACCCAATGTGAGAATAACACTGTCTGATTTGGACTTGTGTTTTAAAATAGCCCAGTGAGCAAACAACGCTGTCGGACTTGATTGATCTGAATACAAACCCGGTCGAAGATCATTTACCGCAGTCTCAACACATTCTAAAAATGGCGATCAATGGGATCTGTCTTTTTACACCAATAACTCGTTAATGAAATTTATTGTTAAATAATTGTTAAATTTATCGTCAGCCGCAGGTTTTCCACAATCAAAGTTCTGTCTTCTGGCCGCTGAGTTAGCTCACCGAAAAATAAACGTGGAAATGAATTAACCTGGTTCACCCCTCCTCGCCTTCCTCCCACGTCGTAAGAGACTCATCTCTGCGGTTATCCTTGACGTCTTCATACAGGAAATCTTCAACAAAATGAGGCAGGGAATAGTAGACAGTAAATAGCATACAAGTAGGGTAACTCTTGCCTCCCATGATAAAATATTGACAGGCCCATACCTCCAAACGAATGTTGCTTCCGACAGACACCAAATCGACTGACAGAAATGACAACACAGAGTACACAGGACAAAAAGGGGAGACCACCCAAGTCTTCTTCTTTGTTCTGTCTTCTTTGTCTTCATACGGGTTCACATCCGGCTTCAACAAGGGTTCAAATCTCAAAATAGTCGTTCAGAGCAACTGTGAGGTGAGGTAATGATGCTTACAGACCAGCCGACGGCAAAGAGAGCAACGTGGCAGACTGCAAATTGTTGGGGGTTTAAGCAATGTTGTTTGCACACGGAGAACGAACATTCAGAAAAAAAAAGTACATCAGTAGGACCCATAGCCAGTCACATTCCTTGGTGTGGGTGGGGGGTGGGGGGGGTACCCGACTCACCGTCGCAGGATTGTGCGTTTAGTCATCTTCAAAGGCCTTCAAATCATTCAAGTAGTACAGCTGGCACCTTTTTATTCCCACAGTATCTCACTTCAAATGAACAGTTAAGGGCGATAGATGTGGTCTGTATCACCGTTTGTTTTTTTCCCCGAAGCTTTCTGTACACACACACACACACACACACACACACACACACACACACACACACACACACACACACACACACAAGGATGTGTTGTGTGTGTGTGTGTGTGTGTGTGTGTAAACTTTTTTCCTCCGTTTTTACTAATTCTTCATAGATCATTTTGCTGTACTGCCTGCCCGTGAGTCGCACTTCCGTGAAAGCCCATTCTCATTCGCATAATCAGTCGCAGTAACAGTTCGAAGTTGACATGTACAGACTGTATACATAGAAAGAGAACAAAAATTGTACGTAACATTTCACTAACAAGGAAGGCAGCCTTCACATTTTTTTTTTTTTTTGAAACTACGGTTTCACCTTCTTCGGGTATGAAGACCGAATGATCCTTTTATCATTTTGAGACCAACATCTAGCCTCCAAAAAATTCGTTCAACAACGCGAATACGAACCTAAACAGTATTCTAAAAGGAAAAAAACAACAACAACCCAGCATGTGCCACGTCACCCCACCGTGACCTTTTTTTGTTGTTGTTGTTTTCCTCCTAAAACGCACCCACCCCTCGCATTCCCCCCATCACCCCCCTCCACCGCCCCCCCCCCCCCTACCCATCCCAGCAACACTTTTTATCCCCGCCCCACCCCACCCCCCTTCCTTCTGCATCTCTCCCCCACCCCCACTCCCATTTCCCATCGCCTTATACCCTCGCTCCCTTTTCTTTTAACTGTCGTCTCGGCGATGTAATACCCTCTCCCACTCCACCGTGATTCACGAAACAGCTGTCTGAGACATTGCTTGTGTATTCTCCCCTTCCCCGAACCCCCCCCCCCCCCCCGCCCCCCAATCTCCGTCTCTCTATCCGACCCCGCCCCCAACCTCCAACCCACCCCACTCCCCACGTCATGCCGTGCCTGCTTCTTTCCCGAATGACCTCAGCTCACGAACGGTGCCTCCATATTGATCGCCGTGTCGTAATCCCACGCCTTGGGGCGGTGAGGGAATGATATTGTGCGACTGTCACGCCTCCAGATTTGCGTTATGTGCAGAGAGTGAGACAGAGACAGAGAGAGAAAGGGGCAGGAGGAGGGGGAGGGGGGGGGGGGCGGAGAAGGAGAGGGGGAGTGGAAGAAGGAGAAACAGAGAGATAGACAGCGACAAAATAGGGAGAGAAGGGGTGCGGTGGGGGGGGGGGAGAGAGAGAGAGAGAGAGAGAGAGAGAAAAGAGAGAGAGAGAGAGTGCACACAATCACGGAGAGTGCGCGCGCGGACACAACCAACACACACACCCCACACACACCACGCTCTCCTCTCTCTCTCTCTCTCTCTCTCTCTCTCTCTCTCTCTCTCTCACTCTCTCACACACACACAACACACACACACACACACAACTCACGCACGCACACACGTACTCACGCCCCACTCGCACGCGCGCGCAGCGCTGCGCACACACACACACACACACAACACACACACAATCACACACACACACACACACACACTCACACACACACACACACACACACACACACACACACACACAACACACACACGCACGCACGCACGCACACACACACACAACACACACACACACGACACACACACACACACACACACACACACACACAATCACGCACACAACACACCACACACACACACTCACAAGCACCAGTGAGACCTATCGCCCTAGTTTTCCAACGAACTTTACAAGGTATCTCGGCCAGAGAACAGTAATATCCGACTCTACCCACTTGCTCCTCACGAGTTTTCCGGGCGAAAGGTGACCTAGAATCAGCATAATTACTGTTCTCTGACAAGGTAAACGTCCATAACCCAAAAATAACGATTATCCTACAAACAAACATCCTGTGGTACGGTTGTCCGTATTCAATACAAAATACTAAAGTTTTCATAGAGAGCGTAGAGGAAAGTAGCCAGGACAGAACCCATTCCCAATAGAGTAAACGCAGGGAAAAGCCACGTTTGTTGGCTGAACGCGCCCATATTCACGGTGGGTGCAACCAGGCTATATCCGATTACTTCGCGGTATGTTAATTACAGCGTTGGGGAGAGAGAGAAAACCCCTAAGGTTAAGTTGCCCTCAGAACAGACAGACAGACAGACAGACAAGACAGAAACAGACAACAGAGAGGCGGGCACACACCCACATACACACACACACACACACAACACACACACACACACACACACACACATCACACACACACACAACACACATTCACACTAACACGAACACTAACACCACACAGAACACTTTCATTCTCTCTCATCATTCTCTCACACTTCACTCATCTCACACACACACACACACACCCACGCAAACTATACACGGACAACCTGCACACAAAGAGAAACTCCACACACTCACAACACAGGCCAAAAAAAATCAATACAGCTGCACCTCCTCCACCCCCTCTTTCTCCCCCCCTCCTCTCCACCCCTTACTTACTGCATAGCATTACAACAGATTTCTAGAACGTTCTACACTCCGCGTGGTCGCTGTTCTAGCCACATCAGCGAGCAACGTAGCCTTCTTTCCTGGCTGCTCACCCACACATTCTTTCATGACTGCTGCACACACGACGTGGATACTGTGCTGTGATTTTACATTCGAACAGCGGGCTGGGCCGAGAGAACTTGTGTTGTGGTGTTAAAAACATTGGCGAGTCAAGGAAGTGGTGTTTCAATGCCTTCTACTAGACGCTGGAAGTGGCAACTAAATATTACTCAAGAAATGATGAAACCAATGAGGAAAGCATGAATCAGCTACAACATTTCCAACACAGCCTCAAAATCTCCCATTAAACCGCCGCTAACACCAACGAAATTGTGACTGAAGAAGAAATGTTTATTTTATGCAAAGAGAATCACGACTACTTTAAAAAATGACAGAAATCATTGAAAAGATAAAAAGGGAAGGACCCCCAGATTTGCCACAGAAGCCTAACAGAAAGCATGAGTCAATTGTTAAAAGAAAAGAAAGGAGCCAAACAAGGAGAACATATCTTTCAACGCCGCAATAATTATCATTCTTATCTTATGGCAAATCAGGCTGACGTTCAATCGCTAGTTTCTAGAGAAGCTTTACTGATACAGATATTCTGAAACAGCAAATGAAGCTGAAATTGTTAGAAAGGACTACAAAAGAGGGATTTGAAATTTGAGGAGGCAAGATGCACAGAGGTCCTTGTTAATTTACATTCGGTTTGGTAACTTTTTTGTTAGTATCTTATTTGTGGAAACAATGGCAGGAAAATGAAAGAAAGAAGGGAGAACAAAGGAAACTTGAGTTGGCTGTTTGGTTGAGAAGCAAAAACCGGGTAAATCTGATGTACAACGGACGACAAGTAACGAGGCTGATGCAAGTGTTCTTTTTTGGATTATACCAAGGTTTTATGCTGTAGGCTTAGCCCTTCGTTTCAATTTTTAGCAACTGAATGTAATTAAAAAATAATACCCATGCTGCAAGTCCGAATTTTGCACAGTACTGGAACACAAGAACTTGCACATAGCAATGACAAGAGCGAGTTTCCCATCAATCCCCGTAATCGTTAACGTCGAAGGCCAGACCTTAGTACACCTACCCATTATGGAGAGGAGTAGTGTGGCCGGCACTATCTTCATATAAATGCTCCAAATTACAATGAACGGATGTACCTACTCCTGGCGATTAGAGCCGCCATAAAAGCTTGGCCTCAGCAGTAATTGCTGTAACTCTCCAAAGCCAGTTGCACAGCCTGGTTGAGAAAAAGTAGCACAGCAAACTAGGCTAAGTGTACATATGTGGTTGGACGTCATGCTTCGTCGATCACGCCTGACGGTGGCCTACTTGCTGGACCCCTGCACCACAAAGCCACGGACAGTTTTTCTAAAATAGTTCTTCCCTCACCTGCTTTGAAGTCATGCTTCTGTCGTTCTCACCGCGCGAGAACGGTGGCCTATATGCTGACAACCTGCCCCCCACAAAGCCCCAGACAGTTTCTAAAAATAGTTCTTACCTCACCTGCTTTGACGTCATGCTTAGCCGGTCAACGCGCGTGAACTTGGCCTACTTGCTGACTCCTGCCCAGTGCTTAGGCTTCCTTTTTAGGCGGGTGTAACTTTATCCAATTTTCTTGTGTTTATTTAATCAGGCTTTTGTTAAATGCACTTGGCGGCGCTTTGGAACTTGCAACAAAGAGACCAATGCATTACAAAAAACGCAAGCACTGTCTTGCACCAAGTGTGGTTACACATGACAAATAAAAAAGCTCTGTGTACACCACACACACTCCCACCCGCCAAGTCACACACCACCAAGTCCTGAAATAAGTATTAATTAAAGTTACCCCAAGTTTCTTAATTAAGTTTTTAATTAATACTTCAAGTTCTTAATAAGTTCGTGTGGTAGGGGTTATTAAGTTTCTGATCAAGTCTTAATAAGTTTCTTGATTAAGCATCCTCTACGTACAACCAAGTTCTTTATTTAATATCTTATAATTATCAAAAAAATACAATTCTATGTTTTTTATCTTAAATAGTATCATGTCTAAGATAGTACACACCACGCCTCAAAAAAAAAACCGCGTCATCGTGAGGATGTCTTGCTCAGCGTTCTTAGCATATATCTTAGAAGTTTTACATCCGAAGCAAAACCGCATGATTACAATTTGGTCTCTGGAAATGTCTTTTAAGACTCCATGTCTCTATTTATGAACTTCATACATTTTATAATACGCCTTGGATCTATTGTTATAAAAAAAATTAAAATTAAGTTCTTAAAATATTATTCCATTATAAATGGAGTCAAAATGATCTTTGTTATTGGCGGTTTTTTTGGCGTGCATTGTCTAGATTCTGTATTTAAAAAACGTTTCAGTTGTTTTTAATTTCTTTCGTTTCTGTGCCATTGTGTAAAATTTTATACCAAATAACTGCCCCAACCAGCAGCTAATGGCGCCAAAAATGGGCAACAGTTTTAAGGTTCAATATGTCATGAAGACTTTGTGCCCTTGTATTCACAAGGAGTTTTTATAGCAGGCATTGAAAATCAACTTGTTCTGGTGGCGCTGGCGTGTTATTTTTTTTCATAATGCTGAAACATTAATTTTTTTTTTGTCGTTCCACTCTCTAATATTTTTCCTGCTTCAATCACGCCCATGATTTTAAAATGGTCTCCACCTGGTACAGTGTTTTCTGATGATTTTCTGGCTTGGTTACTTTCACCACCTGATTCAGTGGGTTTCTGGTCTCTGATTTTCCAGATCGTTCATTTTGAAGGGAAAATAAAATCAATATGATTAAAAGTTATTAATCCCATGATTTAATGGGCGATAAACAATGTTCCAAATCTATAGTATAAATCCAATCCTAGAGGACACAAATGAACTTTGTTAAAACTGATCTTGCCGTTAAATCAGACTAAGAACTTGTCAGAATCAAGGTGGGGCAATCGACTGACTAGTTTAGGTACAAACTAGAGGAACCGTTTGCCCCACACTTTTCACCATTCTAGACCCTAGCGCGCTTCATACCTGTTAATGTAATTTACAATGTCCTTGCGGCGACATCTGTTGAATCTGATCAATGCTGAATTCATTCCGAGGAACTGTTTTGTTTTCCCACATGTGCCAAAGAATACAGCCTTTCCTTTTAGGCATAATAGATTGATCATCCACTTGGTCAATTCATATGTTCAGGAAGGAAGGTTTAGGCTGCCTTGTAGCGGAAGTAGATCATCACTGTTCATTTTTTTAATAATTATTATTATTTTTATTTTATAAAAAAGAGCACCGAAAAAACTGTTGCTAACCTTGATACCATTCTGCTGTTATTGGAGTCTAATTGTAAGGATACCAATCTTGTAAAAAGCCTGTAAAAATAGAAGCCCGCCAGATCTTGCAAACATACTTTGATAGTCAGCAAAGCTATAGCTATCATTGCAGCTTCGTTTGCAACGTACAAATTTTTCTAGTTAAGCAAGGAATAATTCCAGACATATAAATAAGTAAGAAAAAAAATACATTTATAAAAAATGGCATCACTCCGCAATATTGAAGGCGGCGCTGTGGTAATGCACTTGCTTTTAGGCGGCAGTAATTTTGCATTTAGTAAACAGGGGAATGACGCGAGAGAAAAAGACATAACAAAGCTATGGAGGAACTAGCAGCTGCACAAGAACGCCTATGAACGGCAGCGACTTGAGCAGTTAGATTTTATTAATGACAACACTGAAAAGACAGTGGCATTGCAGCTTGACCATATTTAAAGAAGTTGATCAAGCAATAAAACAAGATATCTAGTACCAGGCTAACCATCCCATACATTGCCCCCACCAAAATTCGTGACTTTTATCAACCATCAAAAAACAAAAGATGCCAAGAAATCTCGGTTTATTTGCCTTTTGTATGACCGGTCGTGTATTTTGTTGCACAAAATATTGGCTGAATCAAAAATGAACAAAATCTATTTATTCGCCCAAAGCATATTGAAGGGAATCACGGGCACTTAAAAAGCTAAGGCCCAAGCAGCGGGTTGTCCATGAACAACAGCAAAAGAATTGGGATATCTAAACAAGCGATTTTTGCAAATTTATTTACCAGCCCCTAGACGTATACAGAGACCACACTTTGGAACACAACTCCGAAACTACACCCATCAAAGGGATCTGCTATATATACCCTCTGATAGGAGTAGACGAAAAGATTTAAGTACGGCACAATCACAGTCCATTGATATCGAGCATCAAGATATGAAAGATCTGAACCATTAACACCAAAGATGCTTCTGCTGTTGCTGTTGCCATACAACAGATATACCAACGAGCCCTTTAACTTAACCTCCGCATGATTCAAGTCGGATGATGGGAAAGGAATTTAAAGGCCAAGTGAATCAATATTGTTAAAACATAGAAGTTACCATTTAAAAGTAGGCATTCCAGGAGTTCACAGATCACAGGCCTTTAGATGAAAACTTTAACAATCAGATAGCCGAAAGACTTTTCTCCTACCAGTAATCACAGCAGAGCTTAATGACAAGTCTCGCAACACCGAATGGGTTAGAAGACCTGCCCTCAGTTTTTGCCGCGCAATGATAATGAAGCATTTAAGGCATAAAGCCAGTAAACAAGCAATCAACAGAAAAACAATAAATGTTGCGAAGGAGAGTCTTCATCCAGCAAACTATACCATTTGATGAAAGTAAGGTACCTTAATTACCGGGGAAGCAGAAGGGGAACACTCGCATCAGGCAACTGATCCGGTTTGAGGTTGATCCATATGAAAGAAAAAGAAATGTAAAAATGAATCGCCCGTGTCATATTTACGAGAAACAGACACAACACACCAACCAGCTCTCCAAGGATCTTTTGGAAAGAAAGAACTGCAGATAATTCCGCCATACAACAGTTTCCGCTTTAATTAATTTACGTAAACCATAATTTGGTTAAAATGAAGCCAAAGGAAGCGCATAACGAACAAGAATAGTAAAGGAAGAGACCTGAAAATGATACGGGAACATTTTCAGTCGTGTAATGCTATTATGAAACATTTCAGGATTAATCAATGCATGCTAAATCTTCCAGATCCCCTACAACTCAAACCCCCCAAATTGGGAAAAAGAATATACTTGAAATAATAAAAAAAAAATCGAAACGCTCAAGCAAACATGAGAAAGATTTAAATGAATTGGCTGAAGCTATGATTGATCTTATATAAAAGTTTGATGAAAAATATAAACCCCCCTGTTTATGGCCGTTCTCCAGTGCCCGATTGCATATGAAAACTCCGATAATAAACAAACACCCGTTTTGTTGTTTGTTCTATCTAACGACCTTCTTTGTTGACAACTGTTGAGTTGATCTCAGTAGATTAGATCGCAGTTTTATCGTTTGTCATGGAAGCAAAAGTCTTATTGCCAAACAATGCTTCTTTTGTAGTTCATGTGATATGTTTGACTGCACAACAGCGCGGGATATTCCTTTTGCTTTCTTAATGATTTTCTCCTGCTTGAAATACGTAAACATTTTTTGACCTTAGCCCCACATACTCCGTGATCACCTTCCCAGATAATTCATCCTTCATCTTTCCTAAAACCTTCTTGTTAGTAATTGAATGTAAAGGCGACTCTTTAGGGTAATCGGACGTGTCATACCATCCTGCATGCTCTTTAGCTACTTCGGTTTCCATGTCTTTATAGATGTCTTCAGTAGGAATATCTATAACAAAACTGTCTGTATCTGTGTAAAGTACTCTGGACTCAGGATACGAGGGCTTAAAGTAGTCATAAAGAAACTCTAACATCAAAAGCTTTGATAATTCTAAAACAGTAAACCCAATAAATACAGGTTTGTCTAATTTGACTTTCTTTTTTTTCATCATTATACCAAAAAGCTGATCATGAAATTTTCTGAAGTCCTGATAATTAGGTTTTGAAGTCAGCTTAATTGCTTCATTCTCTTTGGTGACCAATCTGACATCTTTGCGCTTGTGCGGATTCTCCATAGTCTTTCCGAAACAGCTGTTGTTCATCACTTGAAAAAGTCTTTTTCTGAAGCATCTGTGGATTTGGTTCTGAGATCAGTGTTCTTCATGATGTATGGTTTCATGAACTGTTCTTGATCAAAAGCAATTATACGATGAACTGCTTACTTCAAACCATGTCTTAAATAAAATTGTAGAAGTCTGTAATGACAGACATAATTTTTTTTGCCTCGAAGATTAGGCACAAGTTTAGGCGGCTCTCTTGGATCCATCTTTAGACTTTCTGCTGCTAATGGATAGTCATTATGCAGTCATGGAGTTCATGAGGATATTCTAAGTCAACTTCTAGAATGTATCCGCGCTGTTGATCAGGCGTTAAACTGCTCAACCACTTTAATGCCTTTTGAATATTATTCGTACCTGTGTACATCTTGAAGTTGCGTAATGGAAGTGATTGCGCCATAGCCCAACCATACAGATTGTTTGCATCTAAATACATGAGATAGTTAGACCTTTTACTTGGATCATATCGTCCAAGTATTTGTTGTTTGCTTTACAGTAATGATGCGACGCCATACTAATTCCTCCACGCAATCCGTTTTCAATCATCTGAATCATTGGTAAATCGACAATAAATCAATCTGTACTCCAGTAAACTTTAAGAAAGCATCCCAGCTCATCCCGGGCGCAGAAATATAATGCGCAGGATCCAGGCTATAATGTTTCATGCAGGTCTTTCTATAATTTTCAAAGACGTCCGCCAACAAACAAACGTACAGCCATCAAGTAGGAGTCATGATAGTCTCCCATCGTTTTTACACTCTAACTTCTGCCACGCATCTTGAGCATGTTGGTAATCGGAATCACTGATGTCCTTTCCTCTAAGACTAGAAAAGAACGCGCCTTTAGGTGGAAGTGTGTCTTCGTCAAACCTTTCCCAACTGTTCATGTATTCATAAGGGTAAACACCCTTTCTAACAAGAGTTGATCAAAATATTTTTCGTTATTGGGCAGGACTTTAAGGACATAGCCAGGGCCTCTAATGAGCCCATCATGTGTGTTGCATTAATCGTGAAAGCATGT
>JAFLJL010006754.1:0-10606 GCA_018398815.1 Conus ventricosus
GCCACCGCAGTTGCACAATGTGCCGGATCATGACACGGCCCATCATGAGTTGCCTTGCAGCAAATACCACACACCTCCTTCCCAGAACAGCGGTCCCTGACATGGCCAAACCTCTGGCACTGAAGCACCTCAAAGGGGACGGCACATACAGCTGAACACGAACATTCAGGTAACCAACTTTGATGACCGGAGGCAGCACAGGGTTGCAGAAGGTCAGAAAGAGGGTGTTGGTGGCCACTCTCTCTGAACCTTTCTGGTACGTCACCCTGCGCACCTCCGTCACACCTTGGGACGCCAGCTCCGTCTTAATTTCTGCCTCTGATACACCAGATAAATCCCGGCAGCGAATCACGCCTTTCGATGAATTTAATTGTTTGTGGGGAGTCACCCTGATCTCCCTATCCACAAGTTTTGTTGCCTTCTGCAGCTGTTCAGATTGCTTTTGTGATTTACATTGAATGAGAAATGAACCATTCCTCAACCTCTTGATGGACCGAGGTCACCTGCTATAACCTTGAAAACCCTTTTGAATGGCAAACGGGCTCAGAGCTGAAAGGGCTTTCCTGCTCCGTCCCCTCCATCACGAGCCAGGAAGCCCAGAAACCTGTCTTCTGTCTTACCTCACTATCAGAATCACTGTCAGTTTCAAATTCCCTTGAAATAGGGGATACTGCCTTCCTCTTCCTTTTGGGGGGGTAGTTTTTTTGAAAAAGCCATTGTTTGTTTATTGTGTTTCATCCCTCCCTTACCCACCCACCTTGGAGTCCAACTAAGGGGCCAGGGCCAAGAAACCAATGTCTTGACCCCTTCCAGGCTTCGGAGAGACATACGAACAAACAGAAGCCACCAACCCTATCCCCCCTGATCATGCTCAACTCCTGGGAACAGAGAGCTGAGCACTGCAGGGGTTTACTTGGCCAGCAGGGGAACTGTCTGTCTTGACCCAACCCCAAGAAGGGGAGCCGATTAGTACACCCGGGCCAAAGTGTACTCCCTGTATAGGAGAGGTCCGAGCCAAAGTGATGTGTTGAGAGCGCTGGCCTCTCAATCACCAGGATCTCATTCCCCTCCGACACAGGTCGCACCGCACGGCAAACACGGCGGATCTTAAGGAGACCACAGAGAGAAAAGGAGCGTGGAAAAGAAGACTTGAAGGGGAGACGAAAGATAGAAAAGGGCCAAATAAGGAAGGCAGAAAACAAGAAAAGGAGAAAGGCGGGTTACTCTTAGTCAGGATCCTCACCCTTAGCCTATCTGACATGGGAAGCCCTACCAGGGCATCAACTTCTTACCACGTTTCGCTTAGGCCATACAGCATCTTCACCTCTCAGGCCTACAAGCAGTGTGAAAAAAACCAGCCTATCTCCCAAGTATTGATGCCCCCGCCAGCAAAGCCTAAGGGATCACTGGACCGCGCAAGCCCTCCGACCACGACAAGGTCGCAACCCCCGGAGGGGTGCTTGCTGTTAAGCGTTTAAGTCTGACATCATATAGCTCCCTACATTCAATTAGAATTTGTCTCTTGCTGAGACATTCATCATATGGGTTGCAACGTGGACCTTCTTCACTCTGTAAAAGATGCAAATGACTTAAAAATGAATGGCCAGTGTGCAACTGGCAAAAAACTGTTTCTTCCTTGTGACCACCACAGGTAGACCAGGGCCACTCTTAGGTTTGGACAGATCTGGAAATGACTGTTGTCCATCTGTGTATTCCAGTCCTCTTGCCAGGTCTCTGACATAATCATTAACCTTTGGTTTCAAATCTGAGTAGGGGATACATATGTTGGACAATTTCTATGTTATGGCATTCCTGGCCAAACGATCCGCCATTTCATTTCCCCAAATGTCAACATCACTGGGAACCCAAGCAAGAACACCATTATGACCTTCCACTTTCAAAGAGGTAAAAAGTTAAGTAAAAGTTTAGAAGTCAGGATGATGGACGTTATGGCCAGCAAATGGTCTCCAAAGCTGACAGCGAATCAGACAAAATCAAAAAGTCCTTTATATCTTCAGTGCTAGAACCAAAGCTGGACACTCAGCAGAATAAATTGAACAATCTGATGGATGCTTTGATTACATTTGAGAATGGTTGGGCAAAAGGCTGCACAAGCAACTCTATCTTCGGAGTTTGAACCATCCTTGAATATTTCATAAAAGGATGGAAATGTTGTACAGAGATCAGCAAACAATGCCCTGTATGCCTGAGGACTGGTCAGCAAACAATGCCTGTATGCCTGAGGACTGGTGTGCAAACAATGCCCTGTATGCCTGAGGACTGATGGGCAAACAATGCCCTGTATGCCTGAGGACTGATGTGCAAACAATGCACTGTATGCCTGAGGACTGGTGGGCAAACAATGCCCTGTATGCCTGAGGACTGATGGCAAACAATGCCCTGTATGCCTGAGGACTGGTGTGCAAACAATGCCCTGTATGCCTGAGGACTGGTGTGCAAACAATGCCCTGTAGCTGGGCGGTGGGCAACAAGCCCTGTATGCCTGAGGACTGGGGCAACAACCCTGCATGCCGAGGACTGGTGGCAACAGCCTGTATCCTGAGACGGTGGGCAACAATCCCTGTATCCTGAGACTGGTGGGCAAACAATGCCCTATCCTGGGATGGTGGCACACCCTGTATGCCTGAGACTGTGGGCAAACAATGCCTGTATGCTGAGACTGCAGCAACAGCCCTGTGCTGAGACGGTAGCAGAGAATGAAATATGCGTCAGCTACCCACTTATTTGCACAAAACCCCTTTTCACATCCAATCCGCCATTCGTCAGTTGGCAAAAACACCTGTTTTAAACAAAATTACACTCAAACTGCGATATTGACAACAGCACATTAAGGGCTGCTGCTAGATAAATTGGTGTCGTGAAAGATATTACATTCTCTCATAGCATAAAATCTAATGGTAGCAAAAATAAGTTAACTTACTGTTGGTGACAACTTGCAACTCTCACGAACAAACTCTTTGGGGGGCTTTTAGAAGAGAGAGTTCTCTTAAAATCATGGAGGGTCGTTTCAAATTCTTTCAACTTCATATCTACACTCCAATAGGATCTGTATCTAATTCTAAATCGCCTTCTGCTTCTCCAGGCTACATACTATTTTAGTCCAAACGGCAGATTTTTGATTACCTTGTATTTTCATGCTAATTTTTTTAATTAAATTGGTTACTGCTTCACAACCTGTTGCTTAACATTCTTCATTGTCATGGCGCATAGACTGCTGGCAATCTCCAAACTCCGATTCTGTGTTACGCGTTCATGTCCCATAATTTCCTGTGATATGATAGGTAAACAAGGCGTTCAGCCAGATTTCTAAAAAGTTTTCTACTAGAGCTTGTGGACGATGCTTGCCTGGGATCACAATCCCTTAACTGTAACATGATGTTTTAAAAACATTCGTTTACCAGAACTTTAAACTCTTTGCCATCATCAACTTGGCAACAACCTAGATCTTAATGGGGCCTCGCATGTATATTTGTTGTAACCACAAGCCACAGCAGTTGAACATTTTATGTTAAAGGTAAACAGCGCTTTGTATCTTGAGACCATGTCAACAACCTGTAAGCATACTTAAACTTTTTTCTTCTAACTTTATGCCTGGGAAGATACAAGAAGTCCATCTGGTGGGTGTCATTAGAATCTGAGTTTGAACAAATCTAGCCTTATTAGCCTTCTTTGGGGCAGCAGATATTTGCCAAATTGCCTGTTTTAGAAAAGCACATCTTTCGCATCAATTTCAAATCACACTCTAAGCAGGCTTACGTCAGTTTTTTAGTAGCAGACTTTCATTCCTAAGTAACCTTAGGAGAATAATTATATTGTTGTACATTCGAATTGTCCACAACGAAGGACGTATTTTAATATGATTTTTTAATAATACATTTTCATAACTTTCAGAGCACAAACGGTTACATCCAAAATGCAGATTTGAGAAATGCCCTACTTGAAGTTCTTTACAATGGCCAGAAGCACACGAGTATCTTCTATAGTCACATAACTCACAATTGTTCAAGTTCAAGCATTTTAATGTAATAAGTGCGTTTAGCAGCATCAAATAGTATTAAACTAGAAAACATAAAAACCAACACATTTACCCAAAATGTCATTCATTTGCTGTAAACAGCGGCACAGGCTCATTCATAATTTAAGCAACAGACTCTTAGATGGTAATCCTGGTGTAGCGCGCCTCTTATCTGACGGTCCAAGCCTGTCACCTTCTCCCACATGGCAGAGCAGGCCATAAATCAGTGTAATGAGAAGGCCAGACGTTTTCGCTCTCCTGCAGCCAGCATATTTCACGAGCAGGAAGGTATCAAGCCATGTACAAGGTAGCATACCTCCCTTCCTTTCCTTAACATAACTCTTTCTCAGGACAGTTGGTTAAAGCCGATGTTCGCAGTTGGACATAACACATTAGGTTAATCTTGCTTCTGTGCCACAAGTGTTTTCCGCTTTAATCTCTTCGCTATAATGCAACATCCACACACCAGTTTTGGAGCTCTTTATAAACCATTAAAAGACACACAATGACCTAAAAACCCAAAACAAAATTTGGAGTAAATCTGTTTTTTGTGCTCTAATGTAGCATTTTAACTATAATTTTTAGATTGAATATGCGAGAAGAATGATTGCTCCCATAGCGCCCACAATAAAACCAATTTTGCTATTTCTGTTCTTCTGATGGTTCATAAAAGTCAAGACAGTTCTGGCGGTGGTGATGTAAGAAACTTCTTTCCTGTCACTAAGTAATACTCATTCATTGCCTCATCAACGTCTGTAAATGTGTGCTCTGCATGGCCCTGTTCCCTTAACTTTTTATTAATAGAGTCTAAGTGAGCAATTCGTCTTTTCTCATAAGCGTCTCTTGCCTTAGCTAAATCTTCTATTGCCTTGTTATGGCGTTCTCTTTCTTCATCAGACCGCAATTTACTAAACATATAATTGCTTCCAGAGAAGGCCAAGGCATTAACAATAGCTCCTCCTACCATCATAACTACTCCCGCCATCTTTTATAAATTATTTTCTTATGAATTAATCTTTCTATGAACTAATATTTTCTGGATAATCCCCTGTGCAACAAGAAAGTCTTTTGATGCAATCCCTGCAGTAATTACAACTATAACCTTAACAACGTCCTCAATGTCTAACCTTCCTAGATCCGCCGGCTTCATTTTAAACATGTTTTTTGCTAACACACTATAGCCTATACTAAGGCCGCTAATTACAGCAGAGTGGTAAATCGTATTGATAATCTTTTTTTCACTCATCTTTTTTATTAACTAAAAAAATAATTAAAATAATCATAATACGAAAGACTGTCTATGTGCTTTTTAAATCATATAATCTTTTGTGTTAAAGCTAAAAATAAAGTTGCAACTAGTTTTGGCGAATCTTCTATCTTTCCCATGTTGGGTGGTTTTATCCCTAACAAGCATTTTGCAAGGGTTGAATAGACTATAACACCAACGATAGGCACTGCATAATTAACCAACGTTAAACTCATGGTTTTAAAAGTATTATATTATTTTTTATTGCTTTTAAAAATGGATTGTGACGAACTATTAAAGTGTGAGGAGCAGCAGACACTCCGTAGATCACTGCCATAAAGAAAGATTATATTCTTTAGCCGCGTGTGGAAAAACTAAACAGTATTTAGGCACTGAACTAAGTATTGAACAGATATCAGCAACTGCCTACATCAGACGTTGAGAAGTACTACGCTAGGTACGAAGCACAGCTAGGGTCAAAAATGGTTAGATCAGTAGGGCAGACAATGATTAGCCTATATGCTAAGTTAGTAAGTAGATTGCGCCGGTTAATTCAGAAGAAGATTTAAAATATGACTTATCACAAGATCCGGTTTTAAACAAGTCACTAGAAACTCTTGCATGTGACATGTATTACAGATTTGGGACTATGTTATGTCCATTCATCATGGGATTAATTACTTTTAATCATATTAATTTTGATCATATTAAATTTAATCGTAATAAAAAAAATGAGCGATCAGGAGAAGAAGACGCCACAGGACCCTCCGCAGGATCCCCCGCAGAGCAGAATGTACCACAAGTGAATGTGCCACAAGTGAGTAATGTCACTAAGGCTAAAAATCCTGGGCGTGTTGAGGCGGGGCATAAACTAGCTGAATGGAACAGACTAAGAAAATCAAACCAATCAGCAAAACAAAAATTGTTAGATAGTAATACAGCATCGCCAGCACCAACAACAACACAATTAACAACAACACAATCACAAACAAACTATAAGATGTATTATTATGTATTTGCCGCTGTTGTTGGTGTGGGGAGTTTTAGCATACAAATGTCTAACGCCATACTTAGCAGCAAAGTCACAAACCCCCACAAAGCCAGTAAAAAGAAGAAGAACCAACTTCTGCAAAAAAAGTGCAACCTCCTGCAGTAGACCCATTTTCTATGGAATAGTTTTTAAGAACTAGATAAAGTACAAGTTAAGAACTAAATAAAGTACAAGTTAAGTTAGTTACAGAAAGTACTTTTTAAGTTAAGTGCAAGTAAATTATAAGTAAAGTACAAAAAAATAAGTTCTTTTTTTAAGTACTAGTTAGGTTCTTAAATAAGTACTAGTTAGGTTCTTAAATAAGTACTAGTTAGGTTCTTAAGTTAAATTTTTGTTATGTTCTTAAGTAAGTACTAGTTAGGTTCTTAAGCTAAGTCAGTCAAGTTAATCTTTAAAGTTCTCCAATGTCCTACAGCATATGAAAACTCAGGACTGGCGTAAGTTCTCTTGTTATTGTTAGAGACTAGTGATTTCTGTTAACAGCATTGTGTTTACTTGATGGAGAGAAGAGCGCAGATTAACATTTGTGTGATAAAATACTTTGTTTTCAAAGAGGGCTTGCTTGTAGTTATCGTGAGATATATTTTTTTTGACAACTTCTTTACTTATGCCCTTAGCTTTTTTCATTACAGAAGTCTGGCTGGCAACACTATACATCTTTGACCGCAACCCAACATATTCTTTGATAACTGTCCCATTAAGTTCATCCTTCATCTTTCTAATCACTTTCTTGTTCACAGTTGAATGTAAAGGACTGTCTTTAGGATAGTCGCATGTGTCGTACCAGCCATCCGCTCCTTTACCACTTCTGTTTCTTAAATCCTTATAGAAGTCTTCTGTGGGGACGTCTAGAATAAAAGAGTCAGTGTCTGTGTAAAGAACTCTTGCTTCTGGGTACAGCGGTTTAAAGTAGTCGTACAGAAATTCTAAACATCAATAACTTTGACAACTCTAATACAGTAAAGCCGATAAACACTGGCTTGTCCAACTTAACATCCTTTTTCTTCATCATAATGCCAACCAAGCTGTCGTTAAATCTTCTAAAGTCTTGATAGTTGGGTTTAGAGGCAAACTTAATTGCTTGGTTTTCTTTTGTAACTAATTTAACATCTTTACGATTGTGTACGTTCTCCATAGTTTTGCCAAAACAGCTGTTGTTCATCAGTTTAAAGAAGTCTTTTTCTGAAGCGTCAGTGGCTTGGGTTCTAAGATCAGTATTCTTCTTGATGTATGGCCTCATAAAGGCTCTTGATCAAAAGCAATGATTCTATGAACAGCAGTCAGTTTCAGCCCGTGTCTTAAGTAAAACTGTAACAGTCTGTAATGACACACATATTTAGTTTTGTGCCTAAGATTGGGAACAAGTTTAGGAGGTTCGATGGGGCTCATCTTTAATCTTTCTGGGCTAGGGGTAATCGTTGTGTAGATCGTGTAATTCTTTAGGATATTCTAAGTCTACTTCCAAGATTAGTCCTGCTGGATTATCAGGCGTAAGCTGTGGCAACATGCCTAACACGGTATTAACATCGTAAGGCCCTTTTATCATTTTAAAGTTTCTCAGTGGAAGCGGTTGACTCATGGCCCACCCATACAGATTGTTAGCGTCTAAGTACATAGATAGTTGGATGGTTTAGTGGGATCATAGTCGTCTAAATACTTGTTGTTGGCTTTGCAGTAAGGATGTGAGGCCATGCTGATGCCTCCCCTCAGCCCGTCTTCAATCATCTGGAGTGTGGGTAGATCAGATATTAAGTCAATCTGAATGTTTGTAGACTTTAAGAAAGCGTCCCAAGAAAGGCCTGGGGCAGAGATGTAATGTGACGAGTCTAAGTTGTAATGTTTCATGCATGTAGATCTGTAATTCTGAAAGACGTCTGCCAATAAACACACGTCAGCCAATAAATATTGATCGTGATAATCCCCCATTGTTTCACAGTGTAATTCTGTCCAGGCTTTCTGTGCGTATTCATAGTCAGAGTCAGTTATGTCTTTGCCTCTAAGACTAGAAAAGAAAGCGCCTTTAGGCGGAAGTGAGTCTTCGTCAAACCTGTCCCACGAGTTCATGTATTCATAAGGATAGACGCCTTTGCGCACTAAAGATGGATCAAAATATTGTTTAGTGATTGGAAAGTCTTGTAGCGATCCTGCTAATTTATCTAAACTAGCCATCAGATGTTGGGCAGTCATAAAAGGATAAAGAGTCAAGAGTAAAAGTCATGTACTTTTCTGAAGACTGTGCAATGCAGGTAACCCTCTTATATTCAGAAGTCACTGCTTGCATGATAAAGTGAGAATCGTTGCCTCGTAGGTTATGAAAGAAGATGGGCAGTTTTCCATGTCTTAGGGTCAACCTTAAGCTGAAGATTACAATTGTTGTGCGCGGCCCCTCTGAACTTTCCCAGTAATGTGATCGTGGTCTCTCACTGCGTTGCCTAATAATTCTCTGTTACATATCCAACAGTGCGTAGATGAGGCATAGCGTTCTTGGTCTTCAAGAGTCATAACAATGTCTGAAAGATTTAGTTGGTTGGAGTAGTAATTGCGAAGTTGTTTTCATCTGCTCTAAAAATCTACTAGCTGCGTTGGGGCCTCTGTAAATCTCAGTGTGTGTGTTGACCGTCTGACCTAACAACAATAAACGCATAAGAACAGATCTGATGGTGGGTTAATAACGTTGTTTTTTGTTCTTGCTGTTGTGGGCCATAGTACTGCGGTAAGATCGATTCAAAGTCAGCATAAACCACGTATGGACTTATCTGCATTTTGTGTATATTCTTAAAACTAACTTTAGACCCTGGTTTAGGTGTAAGGAGTTTGGTTTCACAGTCTACAAAACTTTTACAATGAGTTTCTATGGCTGGCAGCTGCTTCTATAGTTGGGATTCTAACTAAACACCTTCTACAAAGCTCCTGTCTAGATTTATGTTTTGATGTATATTCTAACAGTCTGCTATTGTTCGATTAATACATAAGCCTATGTACTATCTCAAACAGGATCAATCTCAATCTGTTAAGTGAGCAGTCAAAGTAGTCGCTTGCTTCGGGAGAAACCCTTAGCACTAGTTGCTCTACAGTCTTGTGGACGCTTACAGTGATTGGTAGTTTTGCTCTTCAAACTGAATACTTTCTATACCAGGAAAGGCTTTATCAAAGTTTCGCATTGCCTATATTGTCATAATTAGATATCCTTTCAGAAGTTTCTGCGTTCTTGTTAACAGGATGTAAAGTGCTAAAACACACCAAATAAACACATGTTGTCAGAATTTTTTATGTTTAAGACTGCCCATTTTAAAACTAACTCTTTTGGAGGGGAAGGTGAGAATTGCCAACTATAGGATGGAACTTTGTTTGTCTCAATTTGATTTCAAGGACTGTCCCTTCAGACCAGCCAGAACCCCTTAACTTTGCTTCTTCACTTGCATGGTTAAACTGTGTAAGCATGTAGTCAGCCCAGTTAGAATTAAAGTCGCGATAGCTAATAACTTCTTTCTGCCTTGTTGAAACCCAAAACTCCCATGCCAACGCCATCATCAGGTGTTATATAATCAATCAGAACGGCTAACAGCACTTTTACTGGCGGCTCCATCTGAAGAGACTGGGATTTTAGAGATAGCATGTGCCACGCTTTCATGAACGTTTGTAGGGTTAATGATGTCCATGTCTACTTCGCTAAACATATTGATTAAATTGTTTGTCACTACCTTTCACCATGCGCTGGCTGGCAGTTTTTCAAACTCAGACGTGTTTGTGAGGCTCATTTTTTTAACTCAAAATATTTACGTAGATTAAAAAAATAAATGTATATAAAAGTAAGTAAACCGGGCTTTTTATTCTTCACCCAAGTGCCGAAACACTTCAAGACACGTTAACCTACAATAACACCCGCCAATATTTTAGCTTTTTCTGAATCACTACAGTCAATGTTTATCACTTTGATTGCTTCGTTAAATAGTTCACTATTATACTTTATTATATTGTCTATATCATTCTCAAACCCAAATTCACTAAAATCAATGTTTAGTATTTTCATTGTTTCGTCAAATAGTTCATTACAATTCTTTAAATCAGATTCACTGAGTTCGGCAGTCATTTTTAAACCTAAAATTTAAATAAATAATAAAATTGAATCTGCAAAAAAATTTATTTTTCGTTAACTTCATTGCCCACACACGATTGAATAACACCGCTTATAGCACACACACACACACACACATGCATACACACACACTGCACCACACACATCCGGCAGTAGAAAAGCAAAATCATAACCGCC
>JAFLJL010006755.1:0-11416 GCA_018398815.1 Conus ventricosus
CCCTTTCTTTTCTCCAATCATTTGAAAACTTTTGGTAATCATTTAGTTCTTAGTTCCTTTTTTCTATACCATAATAAAGCCTGCAATATAAACAAATGTATAAAATTCGATTTCAAATAAGACAGTCACCCACCTCTGCTGGTAGTGGCAGAGATCAGCCTTAAAGCCCCTCAGCTTGCTCTGGTTGCAGCTGGGGTTCTTTGTCTCTAAGTAAAAGGATTTGCTAGCACGTGGTGCTTCCTTTATAACCGGAGGGAACCCACAAGGTCACTCAAACAGGAAGTCACATGGGCCGCCTCCCCAGGACATAATCATTTCTTTGTTCTAATTGGAAATTATTTAAAAACCTTCCTTTCTATTTAAATGATGATCCTTAAATTTATACAACTAGTAAAGATTTCCTAGAATGTTACAATAATAGAAATCCCTAATACAAATTATATTTCTTTGGGTTTGTTTGTTTATTTTCTGCGGGACTACTTCCTTGCTTAGTAAAAATTTCCACCACACTATACATACAGCTCCGTGCAATTCCTCGACTCTTTCTGTTGTTGTATTGCACAGATGTTGTGCAGAACCAACCTGGCTGTAATCTACCACAGAAATTCCTTATTTTATATATGTGGGGGTTACATGAGCAAGGAAATGTTAAAGGCTAGATGTGAGCAAGGAAATGTTAAAGCTACGTGTGAACAAGGAAATGTTAAAGGCTACGTGTGAACAAGGAAATGTTAAAGGCTAGATGTGAACAAGGAACTGTTAAAGGCTAGATGTGAACAAGGAAATGTTAAGGCCAGATGTGAACAAGGAAATGTTTATAGGCCAGATGTGAACAAGGAAATGTTAAAGGCAAGATGTGAACAAGGAAATGTTAAAAGCCAGATGTGAACAAGGAAAGTTAAAGGCCAGATGTGAACAAGGAAATGTTAAAAGCCAGATGTGAACAAGGAAATGTTAAAGGCCAGATGTGAACAAAAGAATTTTTCGAGTTGGCAGTGGCTGCGTAGCCGATCTATGATGGAAGGATGTTCAACAAATTACACAAGAGGAGATAATCACGTGCGGAAAAAAAGGCTTTTACCTCGCTAAGCTTCTATCCGTCTATGGATGATCTTCTCCAACCTGTGGCTGCGCATCCATCAGCATTCGAAATGTGTTCAACCATTGATTTTGTCCGCTCGCACCAAAAGACAGTGAGGGCCGGTGGTTGGCACAGAAAGCTGTTGCCGTTCCATCCTTCCGACCCCTTAACGAAATAATTCTGCACTCTCTTGGAACTGGGGGCTGTGATTAACGGACGACCCCTTTCAACCAACCCTGCACAATTTGAAGAACACGAACCCATCATATACCATTAATCTTTTTTATCCGGTATCAGCAACAGGCGGTCAAACCAACAAAGGAAGGGAACAGCTCCCTCTCTCTTGGGCCCCTCCTTTTTCCCTGTCTCGTCTCACACACCACCACGCACGACCACGACGCACGCCGCACGAAACGCACACCACCACACACACACACACCACCACACAACACACACTATAAAACCCAAAAAACAAAGGGAACACACACACCACACCACACACCCCCAACACACACCCCACACACACACCTCCTCTCTCCTCTCTCTCTCTCTCTCCACAAACACACACACACACCCACACACACACACAACACACACCACACTATCAAACCCCCCAACAAAGGGAAACACTCACCCTCTCCTCTCTCACACCACACACCCGCGCGCGCGCCCCGGACACAAAAACACACAACCCCCAACAACAACCCACACACACACACACTAAAAACCAACTAACGAAAACAGCCCTCCCTCTCTCTCTCTCTCTCTCTCCTCCTCTCCCCTCTCTCCTCTTTTCCCCCTCCCCCTCTCCTCTCTCCTCTCTCTCTCCCCTCTTTTCTCTCCCCCTCTCCTCTCTCTCTCTTCCCACCGACCGGGGGGGGGGGGACGTTTTTTTCCCGACTGCGCTTCTGTTTATTTGCATCGTGTTTTATACTTTTCATTTTCCTCCCGTGAGAATTGACCCCCAGTGCCTGGTCTTCGTGCATTTTTTCTGTGAACAGAAACGGATTTTTTATTGAATACGTGGTTTAAGGGAAAAAAAACAGTGAAATTGCTCTTTCCCTCACGTTTCTTCAAACCCGGTTTTAAATGGGGGTGTTTTTGCGCCGACGCGCAGCCAGACCCCTTTATTGCTTCCAGCTGTTTATCACCCGTAAGCCGCCCCCTTCCCGAGGAAACAGCCCGGGCCTCATTTTTTATAAAAGGGACGACTGTTCGTGGTCTAGGCCAGTGTGGTAAAGTGGGCTGTAAAAGCCAGCAATCATTTTGGGTGGAGATCAATGGACCTCCTAACGGTTTTTCCTTTTTTTCCCGGGTTTTTTCCCCATTCCATCCTGTCTGTTTTAACACTATTCTTCAAAATTTACAACTGCGTCATCACGTCCCCCGGGCCCGGGAAAGGCCGTCACGTCTACATGTAACTCCCCCCCCCCCCCCCAACAGGGTAAAGTCGTCCACATAATTGAAAATGCAGTCTGCTTTTAGTAGTGTACATCAGACAACCCAAAACTAAAAGCCCCTTGAAACAAACAGAAAACTTTTAGATGTTCCCACTCAAAACCTGACCTTGGGCGTGATGCGTTACTCTTCCTACCTAAATGACCCGTCCCTGATCCCTTTCAAATCAAAGGGAAAACGGGGATGAGGGCAATAAAGTTATCAAATACCGCTGGGGCGTGAGGGGGTTTTCCAAATAAAATTTTACTAAGACTTTGTTCAGATTTAAAAAAGCATGAACTGAAAAATGCTCACAATAACATTTTAAATTTCCTTAAAAAAAAAATAACAAAAAAAAGGGGTCTGGCCATGCTTAGTCCAGGGTTTTAATGTGAGGCAGGGCAAGACTGGTTTAAAATTTTTGTGTCCCATTGGGGAAAACCCCAAGACCTGGCATGGATGCCAGCCATGGGGGCAAGACACGGGGGCGCGGGGCTCATCACCGGGGACGACCCAAACATGACCAGCAGGACAATCAGGAACTCAGTGTAAAGGCCCCGTTATCACTGACTCCTTGCGGATACAGCCACCACCCCTCTTTCCTAAAAACCAGGGAGTCGCATCACTGTGGATTCAACAGCCTTGAGGTAAACACTGATGCACAGAACTGCCAGTGACACTGACCCCAAACCCCAAGATAACAACACATGACACTACCCCACTACCCCAGAAAAAAACAAACCTGACATGACCTCACTACCCCAAGAAAACAACCCCAAAGGAACTGCCCCCACTCCCCCAGAAAAAAACACTGCCAGTGACACAAACCCCACACCCCAATAACAACCACCAATGAAAACTGACCCCACTCCCCCCAGAGAAAACACTATAATGACACTGACCCCACTACCCCAAAAAAAAAACACAGTGACACGGGACCCCAACCCCAGAGAAAACAACTACCAGGGACACTGACCCCCACCCCCAGAAAAAACACCCACCAATGACACGACCCCACCCCCAGAGATAAGAAAAACTACGGTCAGACGCCAAACCCACAACAAGGGGACCTTTCTACTGACAACAAGACCCCACCCCCACCAACCCAGACAAGCACAACCAAGAACTCATCCAGTGCCTCTTTTTTTCACGCATCTGTCTGTAATCTTGCATCAAAAGCCTTAAAGCAGATTTTAAAATCAGTTTGAAAAAAACTGAGGGATTTTAAACAACAAGCGGGAAAAATTGACAGTCTCAAGATAGTGAAACACACACCAATCAGCTCAAAACAAACGAAGCTGATTGACAGGGTCTACCGTCAAAAGCCCCCTCTTAAATCACACGTGACTGTCACACCAACCACGCCCACTGTAAAGTCATCAAAAAATTAAACGCAGCCAGAACAAACAACAGGAACAATCTAGCGACGTGTGTACTAACATATGGTTTTAAAGGCGGGCAAAAAACGGGGCTTCATCCGCTGTGACCGACTTCCGTCACGTCACCACAAAAAACCCAGCCTTTGACAACAGCAGACTGACTCCCACCCCTTCAGGGGAAATACCCAGCATCCTGACCGACAGCTCAATAAAACTACCCCAAAAAATTCGGATCCGTCTTCCCCCGAAAGGCAAACTTTTCAACTTCATTGTGGGGGATTCTAACCTTCAGTATATTGAAAAACAGGACTGGACGGGACTGGGCTCACCCATGACCACAATGCCGGGGGCAAAGGTGCTGACGTCAATGCTGCCCTCAGAGTTTGGCATACAAAGGGGATGGAAAACGGGGCATTGCTGTGGGGGAAACGACCTTCACAGACAAAACCTGTAGACATGCTTCACAGACTTTGGGCCCAGCTTCGGGCCGGTAAAAAGATTTTTCCCCCTGCTGCCAAAATTTGCTGTCTCTGCTCTACTCCTAGAAACCTTTTCCCTTTGAAATTCATTAATTTTATGAATGGGGAACCAGTCCAATGTCGAAACAATGATGTTTTTTTTTTTAAACAAATTTCTTTTGTCAAAATCTTGGGATCGTTTCAAAGCTTTTTTCACATTGGATGGTATTCACCTGCTCCAGGGCTTGTCGCTCGGTTACGGCAAACCCATTCATTTCGGCACTCCATGTAACCGGCCTCCAGGGAATAGGGGTAAGGGGGAAAACCCAGAGCTATGCAAACCCCATTGCAACAAACCGTAACAGATCACAGTCTTCAAATTAAAAGAAAACCAAGTCAAGCACCGTCCCTACTGATTCCGTGGGAGTTGCACCCATGTACCCCCAGTCAGTAGGAAATCGTCCTGATTCCATCCTAAAAATTTAACCCCCAGAACAGTTCAACGACTAAAACAATCTTTTTGGACAATCCCTGAAAATGTCCACCAAAATCCTTGTTCTCAAATGAAACCTTTTCCCACCATGCAATGCCCCCCAAACCGTACTTTTAACAACCTCCCATACATCAATGCCGATGTTTGCCCCCCAGTCCCCTTTCCCCCCCTTCCCTCCCTGCCTTTTTTCAACCCTTTGGGCACAAATGCACCCTTTATCTTCCCTCCCCCCCCTGCAACAGAAATTCCGGTATCCGGAATTCAGATAACAGCTTCTGTCTCGCCCAGTCCGCCCCCCTTTCCCCCCCGCCCAAATTTACCCACCCCCCTGCCTCACAGCTCCACTCCCCTCCCCCTTCCCCCCCCTCACCCCACCGTTCTTCTTTCCCTCCTTCTCCCCCGTCTCCCCTTCCCTTTCCCATCACGCACTATCCTCCTCCCTTCCCCCCCTCCCCCCAACCCTTGAGTCTTGCCCCCCCCCCCCCCCCCCCCCCCTCCCCCAGTATTGCTTAGTTACTGGGATGACGTACTATGTGACCCACAGCTTTAAAGCGACATTTGTCTTGGTTGGCATACTTCCCCCGATAGTTATCATACACTTTCTTTAATTGTCCCTTTGGGCGAACTTCATTCCCTGCTTTTTTGGATTTTTGTTTTCGGGTAATTTTTTGATTCGATTTTTTATTTTCATTGTTGTTGTAACAGTATTGCTGATTTTTTAAATTTTAATTGTTGTTGTAACAGTATACTATTTTGTTTTATTTTTCAGGCTTTACTCAGAAATTAATACAAAAGGGCCTTGTAATTAATTAAAAACTGAGCTGGATTACCATTGGCACCTAAATGTTTACATCTCCAAATAAGATTCATATGTCCCTTTTTTTTTTTAAACGAATCCCCTCTTTTTATCGCTTGTCTTAAATGAAATCGCCTTTACTCCCGTTTCCAGAACAGCTTTACCAAACTAACATAACTTTGTCCGCGGATGCACACACCGGGAAACAGAAATGGAATATATATTCATCAAAGCATCGCTCACGTACAAAAAGGCGGCGGACCTCGAACCTGATAATGTTTGAATGCATGTGGCTGCGGAAAACCTTCCCAAATCAGCCCCTCTTTTATTGATAGTGTACAGGAATCCCGCTGCCACTTTTTTTTTTGGGATGACAACTTTTTTCACATAGGGGATTAATAAACTATCCCCAAAAGTATTCTTCTCGGTGATTTTAAAATTGATCTGTTAAAACGGGGAACCTGCCCGGGGAGCGACCCCCACACCTTTTTTTTTCACACTTATTTAATCCAACTAGAATCGAAAGACATCTTTTCTTGCTGGATCATACTACACAAACAACAAAAACCAGGTATCTAAAATAAATGGGCAACAAAAGCATAAGCGACCACTGCTCATTTTGTGCACTTGGTCTTTAAACTCCAAAGCAACAGAATAAGGGGCCCCCAACCATTCAAAAATCGCGCTTCAAAAATTTCGTAAAAATAATTTTTTTCCCCGACTTTAAACTTCCCCTTTCTACAGTTACTCAATTAACAGATCCAAATGAAGCTTAATACCTGGAAATATCTTTCTCCAACGTTATAAAAATCCCCCCTTAGAAGAAAAGGGTAAAACCAGATACTTCCCCGCTGGCTGACAAAAAACATTTTTATAGAAATGGCACAAAGGAGGGACTTAAAAAACCGCAAAAAAAAAGTAAGAATATAAAAGCGAGAAACAGAGTTTCAATCTGTTAGAAAAACAAATCTGGCATTTTAGGAAACGAAAACGCAAACGGGGTACAGCATCATTTTGGGGGCTGTTAATGAAAAACTGCAATCGAAAAGAAATCAATAATACTGCACTAGTGGCTGCTAACACTTTTTAACAATCATTTCCTTCGGAACTGAATCAGTACAAACCGCTGCCAGTGTCCCTTTTTAATCGATATGAAACTCCACGTTCTTTTAAACGTTTTGTCAAAAAAGATAAATACTAAGATTTAATTATCATCCCCTTACTTGCTATTTAAAGAAGTTGGTTTTCCTTTAAATTTTAAAAATTTAAAAAAAAAAAAGCAAAGGTCCAATAACTAAAAAAGCTTCATACCAGCTTGCTCTACCCTACATTGTTGATACCCTTTCGATGTTTAAAAATTTTTTATTGACAGAATGTCTTCCCAGTGGGGCTAAAGGGAGCAAAAGTGGTTCCCAAAAACCCAAAACAAAAGATCTCACGATTTAAACAAATTTTTGACCAATACCTTTTAAATCCGTTTTATCGAAACCTCAGAGATGCATGTTCACAAAAACCTAACAAACTTTTAACATCACAAACTGTTCCCCCATTTCGTCAGGGTTTCGTCGAAATCAAACCCGCCACACGGCCCTTTCACGCCCTGTGTACAACTACACCATCAACGAAAGAAAAACCCCCTGGAACTGTTTTTTCCCCGATTTTTAAAAACGTTTGATCTTGTAACCACAACATATTATTTAAAAAAAAAGACTGCATATGTTTAAAATCCGGCATATCCCTTCTTCAGTCATTTGAAGGGAACCCACGTGTTTACTTAAAAGGTACTTTTTCCTCTGAAGAATATTTAGCTGTGGCGTTTCCCCAAGGCTCTTTCCTTTGGGCCTCTTTTCTTCTGTATTTTTTTAAATGACCTACCATGCACATATCCACAAAGATGTCCTGTGATCTGTTCGCTGATGAATTCACTTCACGTAGGATACAAACATCATGTCTGACAAATATCGTTCAACAAAGTATTACTGATGTCTTAGGGTGCAACCAAAAACCGAATGGCCAAAATCCCACAAAACAAAAGTAAGGTCCCCCAGCATCGAGACAGAAACATCAAAACACTCTTATGTTAGCCTAAAAATGAGTGAAAAAAACCTTTGAATCGACGGGGGACCGAACACCGTTCTTTGGCGTGATCATTGGAAAAAATTTTTAAAAGGCAACACATATAAATCTGTTTTCAAACAGTTGCCGCAAATTGTTTTTTACTCAATAAACTCATTTTTTATGTTGAAAACCACATATCCGGGAAAAAATTTTTTTTGAAGCCCATTGCCTTTTTTCCCCATCAACAGCGTCCCCGTTGGGTGGTGCCCCGGGGAAATCAATAAAAAAAACAACTCTATGCATAAGGGGAATTAACTTTTTTCTTCCCGACAAGTCTCTATCAACCAGGGGGAAATTCGCAAAACTAATGAGTTTCCAAGAGAGCCAACTGACCATATAAGGCGTACAAGTTTAAAGTCCATGCAAACAGGGGCCAACAATCTTTCGATTTACCAAATGGCAAAAACGCATATATTTTAAATAATTTCATTTTACCACGTTCCGCATTTATTTTTTCAAAACTAGTTTTGCATTTTTTGGCCACTGTGTGGAACCTCTTCCTCCGCCCAAAACATGTCAATCGCTGCCTCCTTTAAATCACAGTACTTAAACATTTACTTGAACAAAAATCAACCTTTTGACATAGTCCAACCCCACTTTATGTTTCCTCTATAATTATTAGCTAATGAACATGTGGTGTGGTGTGTGGGTGTGTGTGTGTGTGGGGTGGTTTTTGTGTGTTGTTGTGTTTTTTGTGTGTGGTGTGTGTTTGTGGTTTTTGTGTGTGTGGGTGTGGAGTGGGTCGCATGCGTGTGGATGTGTGGGCCTGCATCAGTGCGCGCGCGCGTACGGTCTGACTGTGTTTGTGTAATTTGGGAATGGTTTTTTTTTTTTAATTTTAAAAAATTATTTTTATTATTACTATTTTATTTGTTTAAAATTATAAGTTTCTATATTCACATTTTTTTTGCACTATTAAAATGTGCATCTGTTTAGTTGAATTTTTGAATACAAGGACAATTAAGAATAGGGACTGCCTAAAAAACTCTATCCCCGATAATAAATTTTTTTATCTTGATCTTTAGTCTTATCTCTCTCTCTCTCTCCCTCTCTCATTCTCTCTCTCCTCCACACACACACACACACGCACGCACGCCCACCCACACCCACACACACACACACACACACACAACACACACACCACAAACCCCCTATAAAACCCAAATTTAAACCCCAAAGAACTCTCCTCTCTCTCCCCTCCCCTTTTCCCCTTCTACTCCTCTCTCTCTCTCTTCCTTCTCTCTCCTCACACACACACCACACACACACACACACACCATACACACACACACACCACACCACACACACACAACACAACACACACACACACCACACACACACACAACCACCACGCACACACGCACGCACGCACACACAGTCCCAGCCCCTTCCTCCTATTTTTAAAGGGCACAGGTACAATACCCCAATTATCACTGGAAAACCCATTTTCTGCGGGAGTCCAACACACAACATCAGCCGCATACTGACTGGGAAGACCCAAACCGGGGGGAGAAGAAGAGTGGGAGGGGGGGTTGGGGGGGGGGGGGGGGGTTGGGGGGGGATGGTGGAAGGGAGGGCGGCAACAAGACCGGGGGTGGATCGAAGAAGCTTCAAAAAACGTAAAAATGTCGAGCCTTTTATACTGCGATATCAAATAAGGATCGCCTTTTTCTTTTTTTATCCTGTTTTTTTATTTATTTTTTGTTGTCTTTCTTTCTTTCTTTCTTTTCAAAAATGATATTTCAAGACTTTTTGCCCACCCCGATGGGGGAAACCGAAGGGGGGCTCCAAATTACCTCTGGATTATTATTATTATTAATTTGGGGATTTAAAGCGCCTAATTCCCCCGGCACAGACCAAACCTAAGCGTTTACAATAAACACACTACCTCACCACCAACGGGCTGCCTACCCGGTACAGCCGGCCGAAAGCACCTACTCCTCATTCAGTCGTTTCCCCCCGGGCCCTTTTAAAATCATCACCATTTTCATTTATCTCATTATTCCCCCCGTTTCTCACATAGGATGCATGCATGAATATACTGTCCTGTATTTTTTTACCGGACACGAAACTAAGGGCAATTTTTGGCTTTGGGAAGAAATCCAGGCGGATAACTTTAATCACACAATTTTTCCAGGGCACGGGAACCCCCCTGCTCTTTTTTTGATTTTTTAACGCCGGGGTTTTTTTAACGTGTGCAGGGGCCAGGAAAGCAACGGGGCCGACTCGCTTATGGTCCCCATCCGATGGACTGACGTTCAGTTCGATTTTTTCATTCAAACTGGGAAAGAAGGGCGAGAAAGGCAGGGCTCGAACCCACCACTTCTCACACGTTTGGGTTGGCAGGCGAACTCCCCTTAACCACTCTGTCACCTTTTTTTTCCTAAAGGATCTAAAGACCGGGGGGGGAGGGGGAGGGGGGGGCTGGAGCAGGGCAGAGGAGGAACAGTGGGGGTGGCCAGAGGGGTGGAGTGGGGATGGGGAGGACAATGGACACCCTATCCCGGTGAAAATCAGGGTCACCGTGACCGTGAACGCGGACTTCACCCAAAACACCGGAATCGCCCAGGAACTCACCAGGCAAAGCCCTGTTTAAATAAAAACCCAAAAATAAAAATAAAAAAAAAAGAAGAAGAAAGAAAGACAGACAGACAGAAAAAAAGGGAAAAATAAAAGATGTACGGGGTTGTCTTGTGATTTTAAGCGACAAAGAACCGCTTCCTTGATATACAAAAAGAAGGGAAAAAAGAAAAATAAGAAACATTGAGCAATCACATGGAAAAAACAAACAACGGAACGATAAATACGATGTCAACAAACCTTGGTGTAGAGATAGCATGTGGTCTTAGAACAAAACCAGCAGACCTGAGCGCAGATTCGTATCAAAAGGGCAGCCCCAAGAACACTTCCGCAAGACTACGCATAAGCCAACCAAACTTGATTTTCACGAAACTTGATAAGAATACGATGGTCAAATGTCCATTTCGCAAATTGACACAACAGGGAGTTGGCGGGTGGGACGGAATTTGCGGCCGGAGGGTGAACCGGGAGGGTACGTAAATTTAAATAACCAGAAAAACTTTAAAAAAAAAATGATAATGGGCATGCGACAGGAACCTGGTTGCGATTTTCATTGAAAGACTTAGCGCAGTGTCAAACCCTATCGTTAGGGGGGTGGGGGGGATCTCGGAATGCTGAAACTGGCCATCATATGTAGTCTAGTTGTGCGCTTAATGTTTCAGGGGGGGTTAAAATGTCGATTTTTCCTTTTCCCACCAGTGAGGATCTGTCAACCCGTCTGATGCGCGGGGCACTTTTCCTTTCAAACAGTTCACAAAAATTTTTCCAAAATGCGTCACGCAGAGTCGGCTGTCTGCAAATAACCATTCGGTTTTGAAAGATAGTCCCAGGGGGCTTGCTGTCTACAAATAACCATTGGTTTTGAAGATCGCCGAGGAGGGTTTCTGCTACAAATAAAAACTTTGGTTTTTTGACACAGTCGTCTGGACTCTTTATTCACAAAACCCTTTTGGGTTTTTGACATAGTCGTCTGGGGCTTGATGTGTACTAAAACCCATTTGGGGTTCTCACAGGTTCTTTTTTTAAAAAAAATTTTTTTGATTTTTCTACAAAAAACCCATTTGGTTTGACACA
>JAFLJL010006756.1:0-11150 GCA_018398815.1 Conus ventricosus
CGCATATCTCAAGAACACAAAACATAAACTGTGTCAATACCTTTTTATATGTCAACGCTAAGAAACAATGTCACAGGTCAAATCAAAAGAAACAATGTCACGCGGGTAAAAATATGTCACGCGGGCAGAAATATGCCACACAACTTGCTTTAACATAAATATTCTTTGAGCTGTCAACGCCAAGGAAAGACTGTTTGGTGTCGCAACGAACTGGTCATGTGAGCGCCGTATTGTAAGCCCCTGCTAATTGGCCGGCTGTGACATCGGCCCATCGCGTGATGTCATGTTAGACAACGTCTAGAGACGTCTCGGTATGTCTGAACACGTAGTAAGTAATCGGATACCTGCCCACTGTTTGTATATGGGGTGCATTCAGCGGCTGCTGCTTTCCCCCTACGTTACACTATGGGGTATGTTCAGCCACTGCTGCTTTCCCCTACGTTACTCTCTGAAAAGTTTGTAGATAATCGTTATTTTTTGGTTACTTGTCAGAGAACAGGAAAATGCAGCTTCTAGGTCACTTTCGCCAAAAACTGGTTGAGGGCGAAAGTGAGTTAGAAGCTGCATTTTCCTGTTCTCTAGGGCCTTGCGCTCTCGATCAGAATATTGAGAATTAACAAGTTCTTTACACTGGCTCCTCATCTAAACTCGTTTCAATTTCTGCTATTAGTTCATCTGCTTCTTGAGTTAAATCTTGAAGAGGTATGTATTGTATTTTAGATTGTGTTGGCAACTTTTGCCTCAAGTTCTGTAAAGACTAACGGCTTCGGGTCTAAGCTCTAAAAGGTTTAATTGTTCTGCCTTAGCAATAGGAAGTTTTCGCCTAATTGTGCTTAGTTTTAAAAACTTGGTTGGGTTTTGCGTTGAAGTAACCTTTGCACGCTCCAGCGCCAGTTCTTATATACAAATGCCCACCATCTTCCTCAAAATTGTTAGGATCAACTACTTCTGGTAGCTCTCGTCCTATGCTTCTATAGAATGATTGAATCTTTCTCGCAATAGTTCTTGGCGCTGCCTAGGGAGTAAAGACCCCGCTCCTTCAATTTCTTCTTGCAATGAAGGTCCTAGTTCTGTTTCATCTTCTTCTTCAACAGGATCAAATGCGTCAAAATCTTCATCCATATTTTTTTATTTATATTCTTTTTTGTTTTATAAAAATGAACTCATACGGTTGTGACCTCGATCCATACAGAAGAGAGAGGAACCCCATGGCGTGAAAGGTATAAGGCAGACTGTAATTAGTGTAAATACTCCATCAACAGTTCAGCCTGAACAAACTTAATAGTTAAGTTCCCTGATCTTGGCGCTGACGATGTTTATAATGCCAGGCACCGCTAAACTATCATTCAAATAGATATTACATCGGCAGACCTAATGCTACTGTTGTTGCTAATTTGGGCAGGGCAATCGTTAACATATAGCAATCAAAATGGAGGGCGTAGCGGTCTTTGTACTAAACGAGGCAGACTTTTTGCCCTCTATTCTGATTTATGGCTGCCTAAAAAAGAAAGAAAAGAGAAAGTTTATCAGGGAATACAAAGCCCAAACGGCCTCAAGCACAGGCTTTAAAGCGGAGGATGCAAAGGGTGATGTTAAAGATGAGGCAGTAGCAGAAGCATTTGGTAACAGATTCTGCATCCTCTAGATTTTGAACTGTTAAAGACGCATATGCCATATTACCAAGGCGCACTAAAAGAAAAACTTACTTATGAACTGACATTTAATCCTAGCGGTTCTGTCGTTCTGTCTAAAGACCCTTTAGCTAAATACACAGTAAGTGACATCTTCTCTGAGTTTGATGTTGTTACTAACCCGAACTGGCTAGAACAATCTTAACCCAGTATAAAAGTAAAACGGTTATTCATTATGAAAACGTTATACACGCCATTACAGAAAATAGAAACAAGCGAGACACTCTCTGGAACATACATCTAAACAGGCTTTGAAGTCTTTAAAAGGAATTTTGTTCTTGTTTACTGAAGGAACAACTCCTTTTCAGAGAGAATCAGAAGCGTTTTATAATCCAAAAATTGAGAAGGTTGACTGTGTAAATAATGGCAAGTCTGATCAGTTGTATTCGGGCCGTGGACTTTACCTCACAACACTTTGATGAAATAAGAAAGTTGTTCGCTGGAGGTAGGCAAAGGGATCCTGCAGTTGATCGAGTATGTAAAAAACTTCGCCTTTATGATGTAAGACTAGAAGACTACTTAATAACTAAATATGGGCTGTGGTTGGACTTTAGATCCACATTTGACAACAGATTGTTTGGAAGCGGAGAAAGGATAGGACAAGATGGTATAAAAATAAATATTCACAAGAAGCAGACGGAAACGCCCCAATAAAAATGCACATTTTTATGGTTTATGATGCTCAGTTAAACATTGAAGAAAACAGGTTTAAAAGACGCGGCTCATTAAAATGCAGAAGAATATTCTAATAAAAACAGATGGATAGCTTAAAGTTTCTTCCTAAAGATCCGCACTGCTCTCTTATCTGCGGATACTGGGTGTGGGAAAACGTATTCGTACTTGATTTGTTACAAACATATACAGGTTTCATTACGAGCACATGTTATATTCTGCACAACAATTAAGCACAACAAGTCTTACAAAGAAAGGAAGTTTATTTGGACAGACGATAATATATTTTTAGTTGATCCTAGCGACAAACTGAGCAACTGTTTAGAACATTACTATAGACTATTTGAGGGAACTGAAACACTGTTTATTATTGATGACTGTTCAGCTGAACGAGACAGTGTTAAAAAAAGAAAAGCCCTCTCAAAGCTAGCCTTTAGCAGCGTCACGCCGTTAGTTTCTGTGTGGCTCTTAACTCAAAAATACAATGCTGTCTTAAAAGACTTTCGATCGCAGTTAAATCGGTTTGTATTATTTTACACTAAAGACAAAGATAGTTTTGAGAATGTTTAAGTGAAAATATATAATAAGGGACAAAGATGAGCTAAAAAAAATAAAAGAGCAGTTAGAACATCTAAGCACGCTAAGCTAATGCTTGCGGACTGACCCCCCAGTTCAATACGTTTGTTTATGTAGATTGTTTATTATTGGTTGCTTACAACAATTTGTTTATTATTAATTTGTTTATTATAAACAAGAATGTCTCGAGGGCCAGAATCAAAAGCGCAGCTAGCCCCTAAATGCACTGCAGTAGAGCTAAAAGACCTAGGAGACACAACTGAGTTTGATCTAATAGGAGTGCCGGGAAATGTTTATGGATTTGAGTACACAGATGACGGGGTTTACAAACGAACAGAAATTGAAGACAAAAAACGACAGCAATATCCCACCCTAGAACAGATAAGAAATTTAAGGGCGAACGATTTTGGCAATATGAATAACAACTTCATAAAAGAGAGAATGTTTGGGCGCTGCTTCCTGAAATTGACTGGAATGTAAAGTTTGAACTACGGAGCCCCAATGTATACTATGATAAGAATAACAATTTTAGAAAGGCTTTGAATGCAGGGCTCATCTTGTTAGCTTAGTTCCAGGAACACACAGAAAAAAACAGATTGAAATAGCTTGGCAGGGTACTGAATATATGCTACAGAGAAAGAAGTCCTTAGCTGAAGTGGGGGGTGACACTGTTGGCTTAGAATTTACCCCCGCGCTACAGGTACTACCTAGGCAAATGACGATGTTTTTTCGCTTATTTTATTACTCCGAGAGAGGGGGATTACTAGTTTGCCAGAACATGCGTTAATTAGAGGTGTACAAATAAAGGCTGAAAACTTGGATGCCCCTCTTAAGTTTTTGTTATGGCAATTACTAAAAACGGAGATGAAATAAACACCCATGTATCATCTGACAAAGTTACTGTGAAGGTTGACAAAGACAAACTAACAGTACTCGACTTTATTTTCATTAAGTATGTTGATTTTATTGCGTTTTACTCTATTGATGAGTGCTGCAGAAGGATTAAATAAAAAGATATGTATAAGATTAATTAATAAAATAATCTTATTAAAAATGGAGGTTCAACAGTTTAGATTAGAGCAAATAACTGAACTTCAAAAGGAAATAGAAAGCGACTTGGATAAGTATAGAGTTACTAGAAAGAAATATGCTAAAGCTTTAAATACTCTTTCTTATGTCATTACTGGCTCATCAGCTGTAGCTAGCGTAAGTGCTGGGTCTGGCATTGCCGTTTTTAGCCACCGGGGTTGGAGCGCCAGCCTCTTTAGCATTAGGGGGCCTTGGTTTAGGTTTAGGCGCTGTGTCTATGGTTGTAAGTGCTGTTTTAAAAAAATTAACTCCTAAATTACAAAAGCACACTGCCATTGTAGCTCTAGCATCAGCAAAAACTTTGTTCATTAAGATTAAGATAAGCAAATCATTACAGGATGAAAACATTACAGACGAAGAATTTAGAAGCTTATGGCTGATGGTGATGATTACAGGCGCCAGAAATTGAACTTCAAAAGGAGTGGAGAAAGACTTTTACTTCACGACAGGTAGACACTGATGCAATTAAACAGAACATTGAAAAACAAACACATGATCGGCTAAACCCAAAATAGAGCAAAAAATAGTTTAACAAAAAAATAAGTTTAATAAACACTATTTTTTTTGTTAGCCTACTGTGTTTGGTGGGACAACTTGCAGCTCTTCACGAACAAAAGATCTTTTAGGGGCAGGTTTTTTAGACGTAGTAGCACCGCTAGACGAGAGAGTTTCTCTTAAATAATATACGGGAGGGGTTGTTTTCATGATTCTTTCAACTTCATATACATCTATGCTCCATATAAGGATCTGTGGCTCTAATTCTAACATCACCTCTGCTCCCAGGAGCATACAAGTATCTTACTTTTAGTCCAAACGGCAATAGTTTTTGAGTCCCTGCGTATCTTCAGTAATGCTAATTTTTTTTAATTTGATTGCGTTTACGGTTTAAGGCCTGTTGCTTTAAATTCTTCATTGTTCATGGCACGTAAGACTGATGGCAATCTTCTAACCATTCTGTGTTACGCGTTCTATCCATAATTTCTCTGTGATATTGATAGGTAAACAGGCGTTCAGCTAAATTCTTATTAAAGTTTTCTACTAGGGCTTGTGACCGATGGTTGCCTGGGATCCTCTCCTAACTGCAACATGATGTTTTAAAAACAGTTGGTTGGTAGAGCCTTTAAACTCTTTTCCATCATCAACTTGAATCATCCGAGGATACTTTAATGGGCCTCGCATGTATATTTGTTGTAAAGCCACAGCCACAGCAGTGAGCTTTTTTCTGTTAAAGGTTCAGCGTCTTGTATCTTGAAGCCATGTCAACAACTGTCAGAGCATACTTAAACTTTTTTCTTCTTATTTATCATGTGGTAGATACAGCAAGTCCATCTGGTGGGTGTCATTAGGAACTGAGTTAACAAATCTAGGCCTTATTATTCTTTTTGGGGCGGGCAGATATATTTGCCAAATTGCCCGTTTTGAAAGCCAGTCTTTCGCATCTGATTCAGGCACTCTAGACAGCTTTACTTAGTTTTTCAATAGCAGTCTTTCCTTTCCAATACCCTTAGGAGAATAATATATTGTGTGCTGTCCATAAGAGGGGTTGTATTTTTTAGATTTTAAATTGTTTGTGCAAGAATATAGATTGCTCCCAAGCACCCACAATAAAACCAATTTCTGCTATTTTCTGTTCTTCTGATGGTTCATAAAAGTCAGACAGTTCTGGCGGTGGTGTTGTTAGAAACTTCTTCCTGTCACTAAGTAATACTCATTCATTGCCTCATCAACGTCTGTAAATGTGTGCTCTGCATGGCCCTGTTCTTTTAACTTTTTATTAATAAAGTCTAAGTGAGCAATTCGCCTTTTCTCATAAGCGTCTCTTGCCTTAGCTAAATCTTCCATTGCCTTGTTATGCCGTTCTCTCTCTTCATCAGACCTCAATTTACTAAACATATAATTGCTTCCAGAGAAGGCCAAGGCATTAACAATAGCTCCTCCTACCATCATAATATTGGTGCGTAGGATGTACTTCCAGATGGGCTCCCGCCCAATGAATTGCTGGATCACTGAACCTGGACGTGCCTTGGCAATCGCTTCTGTAATGACAACTCTGACCATCAGGTGGTCCTCTTCGTCACCAGATATCAGGTAGGCCAACGCACGGAAGAGGCAGTTCCCATCCCTTGCACCTTCCTGGTGACCAGGGTTTCAGTAATCTTGTGCCCATTCACCATCCAGCAGTACTTGGCCTTTTGGGCGCTCAGGCCTCCCATTCTTTCGCAGAGGACTCTCCTCTCAGTAATGGTCGTGCAGGGTTGAAGGAGTACTCAGTAGACTCTGTGCAGCCAATCACAATGCTCATTTCCACATCCTCCTCGTCATCAAACTCCATACGTCCAGCAGGCCCAGGTGGGGGGATCACTTTGATCCAGTCGGCTCCTTGGTGGAAACTTCTGTGGATGGAGCAAATGAGACCTTGGCGCGCTTGGGTTTTGGTGGGGCAGTTGTTTCACATTGGCCTTCTGTGTGCTCTGAGGTTTGAGAAGCAGTCGCTGACTCTTGTGATGAGGGGTTGCTGAGTCTGGTGCTGATTCTTGAGAAGAGGCGAAGACTGAAACAGGTCTCTTTTTGGGTTGACGTGATTTGTAGTTGGCTTGTGCGTCTGTAAGGTCCAGATGGGGGAACTCTTCTTGTGGGTTGTGGTACAATTTCAGGTTGCTTGCATTCACCTGTTGGGCCAGTACCTTACCCTCTTCAGTCATCAGCGTGTATCTAGATTTCTTGGCATCCACAGACACAATTGTGTAGGGCCCCATGAACTGGTAGTCCATGTTGCCACCCTTCCTGCCGGTGTGCATCATGTTCCGCTTCATAACCTTGGTACCCACTTCAAGGGGCTTACCTGCCTGGTGTCTTCTATCAAAATAGTCCTTCTGGACGCTCTGCTCCTTGGCAATGTTCTGGGACACAGTTTTGAACATATCTTCACGGATGGCCTTTGCTGACTCGAAAACCTCCTCTTGGCTGACTTCCTGTTGTTCAGATTCAAGTTGCTTCTCCAGGTTGCGCGCCTCCTCTTCTGAGATGTCATCCCCCTCAGGTTTGTTGTGCAGTAAATCAACTGGCAGGGTCATCTTGCGTCCAAACATTATCTCAAAGGGAGATCTGCCTGTTGCCCGCCTTCTGGACGCTCTGAAGGAGTAGGCTAAGGCGTCAAGAAGTTTATACCAGTCACTGGGTTGGTCTTGGACTGATTTCCTCAGAGCTGTAAGGGTGCTGGCATTCTGGCGTTCACAACGTCCATTGGCCTGTGGATGGTATGCCCCTGTGATACGGTGGTGCAGGCCAGTAAGGCCATACAGACGGTCAGACACTGCATTGCAGAATTCTCTGCCCTGATCTGTGATGTGTATTTTGGCGGGGCCATACCTGCACATTAATGAGAAGAGGCAGTTTCCAACAGATTTAGCAGTTTTGTCCTTCAGGGCGAACAGTTCTACCCACTTGGAGAAGTAATCAATGGCAGTGAACACATACAGATGGCCTTCTGGACTTTCAGGGAAGGGGCCCATGAGATCGATGCCAATTTGCTGCCACACTCCTTGAGGAACAGGGATGGTTGCAGAGTCTGCTTTCCTTCTCCAAATTGCTCACCTTGTTGCGCTGACACTCTGTACAGGATTTGATGTACAGGATTTCTTGACGTCTTGTGTGATACGAGGCCAAAAGTATCTGGTGGAGAAGTGATTTGCCACAGTGTTCCAACCCAGGTGGCCACCAAGCGCTTTTGATTCTTGGATGTGCCAATTCCACTGTGGGTGCACTGGATGATGGTCAGCTGCTCCTTCTGGTCGGCCACTACCTCCAGATCCTTCCCACTCTTCTTGAACATCACTTGTTTCCATTCAGGAAATACTTGTGGCGTGCTTGGAAAATTAATTTGTTCTTGGCCTTCCGGTCGCTGAAGGTGGGGAGGGTACCATCAAGTAGGAATTTCCTTGTTTGCTTCATCCTGCGTGCCCATTCATCAGAAGGGATGGGGGCCCTGATGGTGCCATTCCATCGTTTTCTACCATCAGAGCACTTCTGTGTCTGGGTAGCCTGTGTGTCAAAGTCCTCCAAGGAATCATCGTCAGAAGTACATACTCTGAATCTCCTGTGTCCTTCTGGTCGCTTGAAGAAGTAGACTGTGTAGAAGATGTTGTTGTTGAAACACTGGCCTTCGTTTCGCTGGAATCACTGGATACAGGCTGGCCCCGCCCTGAAAGGGATCGCAAAACGTAGGAAAACGTGAGTAGGAGGGTAGAGGAGAGAGAGAGAGAGAGAGAGAAGAGAGAGAGAGAGAGAGAGAGAGAGAGAGAAGAGAGAGAGATAGAGAGATAGAGAGATGATGATGATGATGATAATCTTTATTTCCAAGGGTAACAGATAAGCAAACACATGCTTTTTTTTCATCCGGCCCTTGCCCCGTTAAGGGACTAAGTATGACTAGCGACGAAAACTTACAAAACTTTTAACACAACACACTTATATTCACAACATTAAAAAGTTTATCCATTAACAGCTCAGGCGTAGATGACTTTAAAAGGAAAAGGAACCGATTTAAACAACAAACAAGAATAAAGAAATTGATTACAAAGAAGAAAAGAGTTAGCACACACAGATATATGGAATAAGCGATCCTCCTATCGAAGGGGAGAGAAGAGAGAGAGGAGAGAGAAGAGGAGAGAGAGAGAGAGAGAGAGAGAGAGAGAGAGAGAGAGAGAGAATTACATTCCTTTTGTAAAAGATTAACATACAACAACCTGCTAAGAATAATAAACTAAGACAATTACAATGCATCAATAATATCAACATTTGTTCTTTCTTTTACATTTATATGATGTGGTTATAAGGCAAAACGAGAACGAACAATCAATTATCAGTAAGCAGCAATAAATTCCTAGCATCAATAATTATAACATTTATTTTCATGATGCGTGCGTGTATGTGTGTGTGTGTGTGTGTGTGTGTGTGTGTGTGTGTGTGTGTGTGTGTGGTGTGTGTAGTGCGTGTGTGTGTGTGTGTTGTGTGTGTGTGTGTGTGTGTGTGTGTGTGTGAGAGAGAGAGAGAGAGAGAGAGAGAGAGAGAGAGACAGAGAGAGGGAGACAGAGAGAGACAGAGAGAGATGCCATTATTATTTACCTTCCCCCATCTTTGTTGTTTTCTTCTTTACCATTCATACACAACCCAAATTTATAATTATTAATTAAGCGACAATCCATCGAAACGCAGCCGTAGTTAACGAAGAGAGAGAGAGAGAGAGAGAGAAGAGAGAGAGAGAGAGAGAGAGAGAAGAGAGAGAGAGAGAGAGAGAGAGAGAGAGAGAGAGAGAGAGAGAGAGAGAGAGATTATAATTCCATTTTTCTATCCAAAATATCACATGCTAAACATTACTATAAATTTGAATAAAGAGCAATACATCAATATGATCAACAGTAATCCGGACACACATTTATCACCTTGCAGTTACAGTGCTCAAAGAAATAAAAGTATTAAGACATCAATCTATTCGTGACAATGCACCAATAAAACCAGTGACCACAATAGTCATTCATCATAATATGATTTCAATCATTAATATAACCAATAGTAACCATATCTCTCATTTATCATTATCTGTTTTTTAAAAACATCAGTGTGTCGCGGTCAAGGTCCACGTATCAAGGATGTGAGGATGGAAGAGGAGAGAGGGACAGGCAGGGCACAACACTCATCGACCACCCACTCAAAACCACTCATGGAAAAAAAATAAACCAAATAAGCAATTTATTAAATTAATAAAAATCTCATTCACACCTGGCGGAGGAGGGACGACTATCAAGGAGAGTGAGGATGGAAAGATAAATTGGAAAAGAAGGAAAATAGAAGATGACAGCCACCTAAAAGAAGATAACTACTCAATGGACAAAATAACCCAACAAAAGACCCCACACCCTGGCCCAGGGAACAAATAAATTTAAACCCTAAACCCTAATATATCCCAAAATAAAGAAAGAAGAAAGGACAGGGAGAAACAATTAAATGAAGGATGAAACAGGGTCTACCCCAGCCACACAAGCATATTCATCAACATTCGCACACTTATACAGTTCATGAACACTTGATACATTCACACATGTACCCTCACAAACATCACAGCCAAACAGAATGTCTCCCACACGCCAGGCATCACCAAACACCGCCCATACACAGCTAGAAATAAACTTGACTTAAAGTTCCTCCATGTCCGAGTAGGGAGACACTGGTGCACCCCAAAGCAGCTGCTACACTCAGGAAGGGCGTTCTGGCAGCTGATACACTCAGGAAGGGCGTTCTGGCAGCTGATACACTCAGGAAGGGCGTTATGGCCTCGCTCTAGCAGCACGGTCAGCGCCCGGCTCCTCTTCATACTGCTCTCGGAAAGTACATCCAGAACGGCGTCTGGCCCGGCACCACGTCAAACGGAAAACAAGAAACAAACCCCCCCGCCCTATAAAAGGGGCATTAGGATACATTCTAGGTACAGCTGAAATATGGTGTAGGTGCAGGCTATTACCTGGCGAAATGGGCTACACCCGCAAGACTGAACCTAGTTTAATTTACTTCACATTTCATTATTGTTATTATTTTTTTTCTCTCTAATGATTAAAAAAAAACAACACAAATTCGTTTACCTGATAAAACTATTTTTTTTTGTCATAATATATACTACCCCTTCAATCTGAAGGCCTCAGGTATATAAAAAAAAAAACTGACAAGGAAAACAAGTCAGATGACGTGTTGACTTGAGAATAAATTACAACAACACACCCATACCACATTCACATTAAAGGAAATATAATAGTAAAATAAATGAGAAACAAAATAAAACAATACATAAACAAATAGACAAACAGGCGGAGCGGAACCAACAGGGGCGCCGCGAAGGAACACTCGCTCCCGACCCCAAGTGAGTCGCGCGGTAACTCAATCAACACCGCGTCCGGCCTGAAGGTTTTGTCCCTTTTTTTTTCCTTTACATGAAAATATACAATAGAACTAAACAAGCACACCCTACCTCTGACGGAGTAACACAAAAAGAATGTTCAGCCAAAATGGAAAACAAGCGTGCGCGGCGCGCTCTGTGTCTGACAATTAAGAAATTTTTGCCCAAAAAACGCT